>PVIR01001252.1:0-87507 GCA_004026965.1 Petromus typicus | reverse complement strand
AGCTACATTTCTTACTTTTAGGGCTTGAGTTAATTCATCTGTAAAAAGAAGCATCATAACAACATAATCTCTAGCGTTTTTTAAAAAATTGCCAGCTCTAAAAGTTCTGGTCCTGTTCTACACATTAGATGGCATCTATGTCTGGAAGATAGCCTTAGACAGCACTAGACATGATTTACCTGGGAGACGGTGAAAGAAGAGACGACGGAGTCACCGGGTGAGCTCCTCTCCACAGGACCAGCTATGCGAGGCTCCGAATGACCCTTCCTGCAGAGCAGCTTTGATGCGCAGCTCCACTCTCCCTCCAGGGAGATAACCCACACTTTCCCTGTGGGCTCGTCCTCCCGGAAGAAAGGGAAAAGAGAAGCGCAGGGAGACACAGGAAACACAGACAGGAGGAGCCCCGCTATTTCTTCTTTACACTTACAGGCATGAATGCCCACATCTCTTTTGGAGAAGGACGATATGAACTCCTATTTTCCAAAATCAGCTGATATAAATCAAGCAAAATCCTGTTATTATGAAATTAGCCATAATTAATTTCATTCCAAAGAAGGAGGAGTGACTGAAAATAGAGCAATCTGAACAAGGTTCTTGCATCGCCCTCACTGGGAGACATCTGTGGTTCCAGTTCTGACTCCTGAGAGAAGCAAAGGCAAGTGAATGGAGGCAGCAGAGCAGCTCCCAGAATCTCAGTTTCCTCGCTACGCGTGAAACCAGAAGAATCCAGGGACGCGGCGCTGAAGTGGTAAGAGCTGTGAGGCAGTAGAAAGTGGAATAGGACAAACTAGATGCGGCTTCGAAAAGTCAGCCGAACCTTGGATCCGAGGAGCGTGCTCACGGAGTGTCCTTGTCACACAAGTAGGAAGTCACAGCGCTCATCGGTTATTTCCCCAAAAGAGAAGCATACAGTACCTTCATCAACACAACCTCCTTTAAACTTCTGACATAAAGGTTATTTGTATCTTGATCGATTTGTGCTCTAAAATCTACTCTAATTAAAATACTTGGAGATTGAGAGCCAACCGACTGATTGATTTATTGGCTTGTGATTAAATGGGAAAATATTTTATTGCCCTCGATAATAATCGTAAAAAATTTTTTTCTACTTGGTGTCCTGCTTCCACTAGTAACACTGATGAGATGAATGTCACAATTCTTTGATGAGTGAAATCTTGAAACACATTAGAGTCCTCATGACAAAGAATGATGTTCGTGGTGCTGTCACCAGAATAGATAAACAAACTAGGTCTGGAATTATTTAAGGATATACAAATTGTTAGTATTAAACAGGTTCCTTGACTTATGACAAGATTGTGTCCCAGAAACACACTATAAGCTCAAAGCTTAGCCCGGGCTAACTTCGAGGAGTACATCACACTTACTTCAGCCTGCATTTGGATAAAATCAACATATGGGTTATTTTTCAATAAAATTCTAAGTATTTCACATAAGTTATTAAATGGTTATATCCAAAAACTTATTAGCAGCACCAATAATTGGTGCTGCCTCTGTATTTGCTGAGTTACTCTTACTGGAACATTCTGTGTTGTCCCTCCTCTTGTACCTGATCTGCCCCCAGCATTCCCAAGTGCACTATTCAGCAACTGTATTTTCTTTCTCTTCTACTATTTCTCTCTTTGCATTGCAGTATTCCAATAAACATATAAGCACCTTTGTAAAAATCTTCTGTATTGCAAGGTATCTTTTATATTTTCCTATCCCCCGCCTCTATTGCCCATTGTGCCATTTTTTAACTAAAACTTTTTTAGTTTTACTTTATGCTTCTTGCCTCAATTTCTTTTCCTTCTATCTCCCATTCATTACAAATTCTGCCCATTCAATTAAACTGCTCTTGTCAATGTCACCAATAACTTCCTCGTTGTTAACCCAAAGGTCAGTCCTGAGCCCTCACCTTATTTGTCTTATCAGCAGCATTTGCTGTAGCTGATCCCTTTCTGCTTTCTCAAACATTCTTTTTACTTGACTACTAAGGAAATGCCATCGTATGCTGCTTTGGTCTCTGTGCTGAGTACCATTATTGATCTTCCTTCATCTCTCTGACCTCTTAATGTGGAAGTGCTCTGGGTTTCCAATGAGTGCCCATCTCCATCAATGCCTATGCTTTCGACAAACCTATCTAGCCTCATGCTTTGAAAACTATCCTTGTACTGACAACTGCAGAATTCCTATTACCAGCTATAGTCTCTTTTCTACACCTAAGACTCACATCTACCTGGTTTCTTACCATGTTTACTTAAAAATACCTCAAATAACCCAATATTTGACATTCTCAAAACTGATCATCTCAGATCTTCCTGGTCTTGCTATTTTCCAAAGCGCAGATGACAGCAATATCCTCCTTCTCATTCCTTACAGCATGACATTTATCGTCACATGTGCCTCCTCTTCTCTTCACACTTTATAGATACTGCATCAACTAAACCAGGAAACTCTAACTTCAGCATGTATCCATAACCCCACTCTGTCCCGCATTCATTGCCAATGCCCTCAGACACACTAAAAAGACATTACTGGAGTGAACTTTCACCTTGTTCCCACCAGCCACACAGCCTTGCTAAGGCATAAATCAGATAAGATCATAACGATGCTCAAACCCTCTCAATGGTTTCCCTACTCTCTCACATTAAGAGTCAGAGTTCTAGAAGACAGTAAATAGAGAGCCTGTCATAGTCACTTCTGACATCTATGAGTCAAAGGCAGAGAGGTTTATTTTGGCTCATGTTTACACCTACACTCAGCTGGCTCCAGCGACAGAGATAAGATGTCAGAGAAACACGGCACAGGAGCAGCTACTCCCATCATGTCAGCTAGGAAAGAGAGAGCAAAGGAAGGAGCGAGGGAGAGAGAGGCCCCTTCAAGCCATGCCCCCGGGTACTGCCTCCAACCAGGCTCTACCTTCCAATATCACACTCAGCCACTAAATTTACCAGTGAATGAATCCACGGATTCAGTGAGCCAATCACCTTCCAAAAGCACCACCTCTGAACACATGCAGCTTTAAAGCAACACTCAGAACTAAACCATCACAGAGTCCTCACTAGTCCCTCCCCAGGACCTCTTGGACCTTATCCCTTACCATTTTCTTCTGTTAACAGCCTTTTCCCTGCTTCATGTGCTGTCCCCGATATGCCTCAAGGCCACTGTGTTTGCTGTTCCCAAGCCAACCACTCTTCACCCAGACACATGTCTCTCCCCTTTCTCACCTGTGGTTTTCTGTTCAAATATCACACTTTCAGTGAGACATTCCATGACTTATTAATTTTATTCTGGCCCAATTTTTCCCACCTATCATGTTAAATTACCTTGTATCTTAGATGTTTCATTTTCTGACAAAGTCATCCTCTGCATTTCTGTGCATTTTGTTTCTTGCATTATCTCTTACTAATATGGGAACTTTAGGACCTCCAAGTATTTGTGGGTTTTATTTACTATTTGATTTGCTAGTGTACTGGTGTGTAGAATCACAGAGACACCCCATTAGTATTGAATCAGTGACAAACACTTTGGGCCATAGATTATGCCTCCTGTCTAAAGGATGAGGATAATGATTAATAAAAACAAATCACTTTAACAAAGTGTGCCCTTCAAAGAGGGAGCTGCATACAGTAAACAATAAGAATGAATTAAGACGAGGCAGTCACTTCATCAAGATTAACAAAAAAAAAACACTAATGTTTCTTGTTAAACTGAGATTCAACAAGATGAAGAAACTGAAAAGAAATGAAAAGGAAAAAGAAAATATATTTCTAGGGCTCTGCAGAATTAGGGGATAGACTTCACCACCATTTCAGCAACACAATGATCTGGACTGATCCATAATTCCCCTAAGGGAGTCCACACAATGATGAAAGAAATGGAAAAAAGTGGGATATGAGGTAAAAGAAGAAGGATCCCTAAAAGAGCAGGTGATTAAAACAGCAAGACTGAGACACAGAACTAGTTAGTCTTAATTGGGTAGGGAAATATTACCAACTCCCTGTGAAAGATGGGTCAAAATTTAAATCATACAAGCATAATAAGTTTTTAAAAGCTGTTAGATTTATTATAACAGTTTAAAGGGGTTTTAAATATGAATTTTACAAAAGTGTTCACGTTAATCAAGATAGTCTCATTTCTATAAAAAAAAATTAACCCCAAATCTGAAAAGTATAATATGGTGAACTCTTTTTTTTCCCTACATCCTCATCTTAATCCAGTGAAGGTCACCTGGGTGTCATTTCAGATTCAGACTCCTGCTAATAATCCTCCAGTCTCCTAGACCTTGCAGTCCTTCCATCAGATCCACCATCTCTGGCCAGAGAAGTGGCAAAGAGAGACAGAGACAGAGAGACAGAGACAGACACAGAGACAGAGACACAGAGACAGAGAGAAGAAATGGAAGGAGAGAAAAAAAAAGAGAGACAGAGGGTCAGGGAGAAGAAGAGATGGAGAACATGGAGCAGGAGCAGGGTATGGACCAGTCCTAGAGGTGGATGCAAATGCCTGAAAGCACTAGTCAGAACATAGGCAGATAATCACACACAGACCTGAAGCAGAAGCTATGAACCGGAATTAGATCTATCCCCAAGCAGATGATAGCCACATATCAGTGACTGTGAGGATACTGGGTGAAAATTTTTAACCAATCTACAAACTACCAAATTGGCCTGCCACAACTTCATAGATGGTAATAAGACACGAGACATCTAGATTAGAGACAAAGAAAAGTTATAAACAGCAAGAGAATTGGCTTCATTTATTTTACTTTATTTAGCTCATTAGTACATTTTAGGAATACATTATGATCAACATTCATCATTGAGAATTTGTACCCAAACATGATGTGTCTTGATGCTCATTTTTTCCCATTCCCCTGCCCTCCCTGTAACCTCAACCCCTACATACAAAGCTTATGTATATACCTTACTATTGCCAGATCTTGGCAGAATAATAGGAAGAGAGCAGATGATACTTGCAGTAGACTGTGTAATAGAACAGGAAGCATGATCTCAAGGAACTCAAATCTTTCAAAATGTGCGATAAGTATATAAACATATGTGATGTTCGATAGAAAGAGAAACACTACTTCTCTCCTGTTACTAATTTCTCTAAGTGCCTCATTGAAAAGGAGATTTGGCACAAAGCCCCTTCAATGGCTCAGATACAAATCAGGAAGAAACCCAAGAGACTTGTGGGAAATTTACCTGTAAACAGCCATATATAATTAAACAGTTTTCAAGCAAATTATTTAAGGTAACTTGAGCATGCCGTACCTAGTGGGTTCTTCATAGTTTAATATGTCTGCAGCTGTGTCCTAAAGTTCCTAATCAGACTATTGGCCAGATTAATCCACACTTAGAGAAGCTCTATCCCACATACCTATAAAGAAGTGAAGAATGATAAGGAGAATTATAAAATTAGGTCATTCAAAATCACACTCTCCCTGGCCCACACATATTTTCAAAGGAGAAAATAAATCACACTATAGGTAACTGGTATTATGCTTTATATATTATTTTTGTTATATGGGCTGAATATAATTATATGTAAATTAGCTTTGCACCAAAAATGTTATATTCATGCCCCAGGGTTTAAAATGATAAAGTAGACTAATCCTTGGAGCAAGCTCAAGCATTAAAAAAATATCACCTAAGAAAAACACATTACCCATGTGATGAGCTGCTAAGGTGACTGAAGGAAAAAGGCACTTCTGGGTGTGCTCAATGGCAGAAATTTACATAATGTAAAGAATAAATAACAACACATAATTTTAAAAATAAAATATAGTATCTTAACACGTGATACAAAGTATCTGGTCAAAATGAAAATAGTGTAAAATTTCTTATTTGTTTTCCTTCACATCCATTTAATTCAGCCAGCGTTGATTGTGTATCAAATTAAGCACTAACGCTGAAACAGTAAGCAATGTCCAAATAAATACAGAGCAGGATCTCGGCAAGACGAGCAGAGCGACAAGTGCGGAAACGGGATACGAACAGAGAGCCGTTGGCAGTGTAGGGAACAAATGGCTGACCCTTCCCGGGAATCCCTTGACCAACTTACAGACACTCTCACAGCAGTAACGCTGACTCTAAGTCATACAATATACATTGCAGGGTTCCAAAAGGACAACATAGGAAATAAATTATGGAGAGGTTAAACTCTATATACAAAGACCAGAAGACAAGAAAGGGCGTACTCTGGAAGGAGAGAAAGCAATGCCCGATGCTGGGAGCTCGGGAGGGTGGCACTGTGACAAGGGACTGTGACTGGACTGGATTTGATGCTCTGAATGACAAGAGAGATGGCAATGAGGAAGCCAGAGATGTCTGTGCCCTGGTATAGCTCAAAGAAAGCCATGGCTTACCCTGAGTCAGTTTGAGCTTCAATCTCATTATTACTTCTTACACTGCAACTTTTACATATTGGCCTCCTTATATTTCATCAAATACTTGTTAAATGGCTACATTATGTCTGATGCTGTGGTAGATCCTGGGGACTTAAGAGGTCACAAGGCTACAATGTCATGAGGAAAATTATAACTATAATCACTAGGCAGACCTCTATGCAGATAACTGTGATCTCTAAGCAACTGAATGACCTGGATTCAATATTTCTCAATGATCTTGAGTTCTCCTTTTTCACAACCTTATCCATTTATGAGTACATCCTCAAGGTACATCCACTTGAATATAAGTGACTCAAATGTATCATTTTTAATGGCAGAGTAATACTCTATTTTATTAAAAAATCACACCTAGGCTGACTTCTTCTGGTTCTCAAGCACATTTCATTCCTGCATCAAGGCCTCACGCTTAGGATTCGCTGCATCTTCCAGGCCGCTGGCTCATCCAAGGCACAGCTGCTCATCCAGACACCAACGCCAGCTCACCAGGGAGGCCATTCCTGTCCAAAGGAGTCCTGGCACCTTGAGAGACACACTCCTACTTTACTGTCTGCATAGAATTTATCCATACTTGAATCTTCTTACATTTATTTTCTTTGTATTCATTGTGTGTACCACTGCAGACAAAGATTCTGAGACTGTGAGACTGAATATGTTGTTCAAATTCTCTCCCTAGCATGGAAGAACACCTAGAAAAAGCATAATAACTATTGAATGAATCAATCAAGAAGTAACAGAAAGGTATGTCTGGGTTATACTTTCAACTTGAAGAAGTGGTCAAATTACAGTGAAGAGAGAGTTATATTTAAAAAGATAAAACATAGTAGATAATTGGGGACAAAATTGTTGAGATTTTAAACTAACATATTGTAAAAAGGCAGGGAGAAAAAAGAAGAAGAAGAAAGAAAAAAGGGTAGATGTGAAAGGAAGAAGTAGGTGGGCAGACAGTGGGGCCACTTGTTAGGATGTGAATCCAAAGACAAGATGAGCGCATGTTTGGACAAAGTACAGAAATACAAAGTGCAGGTCTAGATCATCTTTGGAATCAACATCCAGGGGACCCATTGCTGACCCACACTGGGAGGAGCAGAGCAACTGTGTGCTGTGCTCCTTGTCCCCATACAATGTGTTTATGAACCTCTCCCTCTGTGTAATACGTGTGGAGCAATTCTCTTTGTGCAGTTACATAGACTCAATCTCTATTTCAGACAATTGAGATCATTCTTAGTATAGTCTATTATTACTACCTGTAGTTGTAAATCCATTCTAGAATGGGCATGAGTCACCAAAATGCAGCTTAATCCAAAGTTCTCCCTATTTACTACTCAAAATTAATCTCTGAAACACCGATATAATCAAGTCGAGTTTATTTTCATAATGGAAAATATGGCATTTTCCAATCACATTCATTTTTTATTTAATCTCTTAGCAAGATTTCTATTTGTTCTCATTTTTCTAATTCAGCTCATATTTCCTATGTTCTCCTTATTTGTCCTCACTTCTCCAAAAGCAGCAGAATTTCAAGCACTGATTATTACCTGTGGAATTATTTTTTCTGTGTACAACTGGGAGCAGATAAATGGTATCCACAATAATGAATATTCAATATATTCTGAATTTCTGAAATTGGAAAGATCATATATCTCTTTAACATTTTGATTTCAGTTTCTATTTCCCAAGATTTAATACAAAGTAAAATAGTGTGGCAACATAGAAAATGCTGTCACCTACAAATACAATACTCTGATATGACCACTTCTCTGAAATGGCTGAAGCATAGTGGATTCTGATTAGCAGATTTCCACTCATAATTTTTTTTACCAGATTTTCTTCTCTTCAAGGAAGAACACTAATCTCAAAACAACATGTAAAAAAGAATTTTTAATATGCTTTCCACTAAACATAGAATTCCTATCATTTTCCCCTTAAGTTACAGCTATGAATTATTTGGCCTCAAAAGGCAAAAGTCCACTTTTCACTCTCTGATTCTCATCTATCATAAACTTGTGAGACTTCATCTCTGAAAGAAGAAATAATAATGTTACAGATCAATGAATCTGCCAACTTTGGGTAATTACAGGAAGAAAAAAACAGTTTTAAAGACAGTGAAGTCTGTGCTTACATGAAGTGACTCCCCGTGGGGAGGGCTGGATCCTTGCACTGACCGAAAACATTGCTTCTGGAGAAGAGAGTGGTTAAGGCACAGGAGAGGATTCAGTCTTGTTCCAGTTCTTCCTACATGGCTCACAGCACAGACATAGGGCAGCTAACCACCGACCCCCGGGAAGTCTTATAAACTCAAGGACAGATGTTTATGATTGTTTGATGAGAGACTAACAGAGCCCTCTGAAAGCTTCATTTACACTCCTTTTAAGTTCCCAGGCATTGCACACTCCCTGAAGACCAGGCTCATCTTGGTAAGGCTTGAATTACTTATATAACCCTGCCTTACTTCAGTGAAAAAATGCAGGAGAATATTGCCTATTAAGCAAGAGTTGAACAAGTTCAATTCACTTGAACAAGTGAATTGGAGGTGATCATCCGGAGGATGACGTTATTTATCTCAACTAAAATGCTGTCTGTTTTCCAGGGAATCTGAAGAACTGTTTTATTTATCATTCAAAGGGGGAAGAAGTGGGATTTAGATTGGTTCCAAAGGGGAAAAACAAGGAATTTGGGGCTGATGAAATTGTTCTGTGTGGATTACTATACCACTAAGTGCATTTATTAACACCATGAAACCTGAGACGATGAGGCATGAAGATCACAAGTTCAAGTCCAGCGGGAGGAATTTTGCTGCTCACCAAGATGCATTTTTAATAGAAACTAAAAACATGGATTGGGACCAGGGATGTAGCTCAAGGACTCCAATCCCTGATATGAAGAAGAAAAAAATGGAAGAAAGAGAAATGGAAGGTGGAGAAGAAACAAATTTCAAAAGAGAAAACTTTGCTGTATATAAACTAAAACTTAATTTTATAAAGGGAAGGTGGACAGGTCCACTGCTTGAAGAAATTCTGGGCACACTTTAGGTAAGCCCGTTGTGATCATGAGGCCTTATTTGATTCACAATTGATGGCTACAAGAATCACACAGCATAGCATGCTGTTGGGAAATTAGTTTTTTAAACTAAACTCCATAATCTTGTTCTTGTTAATATTAAGAATAGTCTTATAAAGTTAAATTATTCTAATTGTACCCCTCATTTTATTTAGTTCTGTAAATTAAATAAAGTTCCTTGCAACATGGCAATGTGCTCCCCATTGCTATCGCCAGCGCACATGCACGCGCGCGCGCGCACACACACACACACACACACACACACACACACACACACATTTTAAGAGACTTCTGTGACAAGCCTCTAGCATCTCCTATGAACAACCGGTTTGCATCGCCAGTGACAACAAGATTCAAGTCTGCTCCCTCTGCTTTGACTGGGGACTTTTGCTGATACCTCACACACCAAAGCAACAAGCCTTGCCCCAGGCCAAATTTACACATTATTTTTAATTATCTCTGTACTGAAGACAAACTATGTCATAAAAAATCCAGTAAACATAAGGCTTTCTATACTGCTCATATAGCCCTGAAGCTCAGTCAGTGATCAGATGCTCCACCGTTCTGTTCTCTCCTCCTCTCAGCACTCACTTCCCTTTGTCTTTCATCCCTAAGGCAAACCCACAGGAGCTTAAGTGTGTATGTTTACAACACTCAACATCTGGGTCTTCAGTCAGCCCCCAAGGAGACAGGGCTTCCTCAAAGGCCTGGCCACCATCCCTAGGACTGTTGTTCTCTGGCTCAGTTTAGAGTTAATCAACCAAGGCTTTCAAGATGAAATGGGCTTTGCACTAAATTCCAAGGGACCAGAAAATAATAAATAGGAAAAGGGAGGTCAATTGCTCCAGACCCTGAAAATGTCTCCCATGGAAGCCATTCTCCCCTAAAAGCCTTTGACAGGAAAACCATAGTACATTTAGTTCAGCTGAATTGCTAATATCATGAATAGATTCTCACAATGCATTTCTAACATACTTTACATTTCCTGCCAACTCCAAAGAAACTTTTTGAAAGGGTTTTAGAACAGGGTCAAGAAAGCAGTGACCCATAGAAATATCGCTCAGATTTGTTCCCATGTATGGCCAAAGAAATGCATCACATGTCATTTATGAATCTTGTTATTAAGAATTTTAGCCTGTCAGAACCTTAAAAGCCATATTTTCTCTATAACTTACAGATGAGTTTTCATTCACCTTTTTAATAAAGGTCTCCATTAGGAAAAAAAAAAAAAGATTGACGATTCTAAAAAGAAATAGTCAACACTTTTAATTTTCCATGTGACTTACCTTAAACTTCCTACTATATATTCCATTAAAATTTCTATAGAAGTTGTATTCATAGAGAAGATAAACATGTAAGTCACCTGCTGTTGGACAATAAGCAAAGGAAGGAAACTTCTTTCTTATCATTGCATTTACTGATGAAATCTCACAGGTAAATCAGGTGCTCACTGTAGTCTGGTCAGTTCTTCACCCTAAGTATCTGTAGTAGAAATACAAGCCGCATCTGAAGGAGTCTTCTGTGCTCTACTGGAGGTGGAAGAGTAGTTTGATGCAATATTACACATTACACCAAAACTCAATACTTTCCTGTAGCCTACTACAGGGAAAAAACAGCCCACCATAGGACTTCAACTCATCTTCACCACACACGGGCTCTGTTGTCAGGGTTCAAAGACCAAGTGTCTACAGGATTCAGGCCACATGTGGAAAGGGCTGAGAATGGCAGAGTGTAAGACATGAAGCAAGTGTGTGGAGGAGGAAGCACATAGCCATTCCAGGCAAGTGGCAGCACCTAACTTCGTCATTTGGTACCGTGAGCCAGGGAGGTGTTGTGTGTGCACCACAGTTTAAGCGAAGTTAAAATGGTAAATTGTTGGAACTTCTCAGTGTAAAGTATCAACTTAAAAATTTTGAAAGTGAGCATCTCTTGTCTGCTCACGAGGGGAAACTCGGTCAGAGTTTGGTGGGTGTATCCTTCCATATGGATAAACCTTACGTCTGGATGTGATAGTTAATTTTATGTGTTAATCTGAGTAGGCCAAATGCATCTGGGTGTTGATGTGAAAGTATATTTCCTATGAAGTTAACAACTAAACCTGAAGATTCTGAGTAAGGAGGACTGCTATCCACACAATGGGTGGACTTACACATTTAGCTGAAGGTTTAAGAAAAAAAGGCTAACCTTCTCCAAGAGAGAAGAAATCCTAACAGAAAATGGCCTTTATCTTCAAATTGCAACATGAGTTTCTCCTGGGCTACTCTGTAGATTCCGGATCTGCTGACCTTCACAATCTTGTGAGCCAGCTTCTGAGAATAAATCCAGATGAACTAAAGAGTGAAACCCTACTTGGCCATTCCATCTCTGCTGCTTTAGCTCTTCAACTGTGATGACCTCATGCGCTCCCCAGAGCAAACCTAACGGTCACTCTGATTAGACATTGCCCCATCTTCAGTGTCCCTCTGAAGGGTAATCATTGGTCTCAAGTCAAAGTTTCAGAAATATCAATTTCATTACACCATTTCTATTGCTCTGTGTGTCTTCTCAAAGCTAAAGTGGTCAGATATCTTTTTTTGTCGATGTTGTTTTTTTCCTTTTTCATTCCTGACTTACAGGTTTGGAAATAGTCTGCTGGTCCACATCTCATTTCTTTTATAGGGGTTAAGACCCTGTGGTGCCTACTGCGAGATCCTAACCCCTGTTTTGTGGACAGTTCTGACCCATAACTTTCTCCAGGTGGCATCATTATCTTCTTCTTAGTGAGTGGCATGCATCTTACCAGCTGAGTGCCTTTGAGAAGAAATAGCACAGGAAGAAAAGTAATATTTCACCAAGAAGACTATAATGGACTTACAATTAATAATCACTGTTAATGTATATTCAGTGTTTATAATGTACTAGGAATTTTCCCATGCATTATGCGTATACTGATTTTAATCTTTAATACTCCTCCCTTACTCGTCAGTAAACCCTTAAGTGGTATTATTATTACTCCAATTTTGTGTACACAGAAAGTGAGGCATAGAGAGGATAAAGAAAATGTGGTATTTAAACACCAGAGAATACCACTCTATCATAAAGAAAGATAAACTCGAGTCATTTGTAGGAAAATGGAGATAGTAGGAAGAGAGAATATCTAAAGAACAAATGCTTGTATCTTATAAAATGAGTAATGTCTCAAAAGTAAAGTGGTTTATTAAGATTAGAAACTACCAGTTAGAACAGTCAATACAAAACACAATGGTCTCAAGCTAATTCTTTATTAATTTGTATTTATTTTTAGACAACTTTAGAAAAAGAAGAGTCTCTGTGTCCCAGACTGAAATTAAGTGGTTTCTACAAAATTAGAAGTAATTGCTTATGGTTATAAGTCTCAAAAAAGGTTTCCTAATATTAATGGAAACCAAGCTTCCATAAATACTCTTAATGAAATCTTGTTCTTGGTAACTATACTGTAAAATCTGCCCTTCTCGCTTGTCCTAAAGGTCAAAAACTGGGATTTCCACAGAGTGCACTAATTATAAAACAAATTTTTTGCTTTATTAAACACACCTCATAAGCTCAAATAGTAGGTTTTCAGTTTTTATTCACTTTTCTGTTCTTATGATTCTTTCTGTCAATTCCTTCTTGCTACTCACAAACTTTCCATTACTTAGTAGGGATGAAAGAAAGAGACTTTATCTGCCTTTCATCTGTTGATAGGAGAAAACACACAGACATTTCTAGAGAGATAGTCAGTACACAAATTCCTAAAAGAGAGAAAGATTTTTTTTTCCAAATCATGTTTTCACTTCAATCTAATTATTGGGCAAAGTAGGTAAGAAAACCTGATTCTCTTCCTGAATGAATTATTATTTTTCAAGAACTAAATACATTGAATGTATTTTGCTTTTTTCTGTTATGATAACAAATTTTCTGAAGCTGAGTCATGAATAAATAAAAAGGTTTTGTTTAGCTCACAGACTTGGAGGATGAAGGTGCACCGTGCCAACTTCTGCTCAGTTCTTGTGGTAGTGTCTTGAAGCATGGCCTCAGAGTAGTAGGAGCACGGATCGGATAAATCTCAAGAATGACAGAAAGCTGCAGAGGAATTCAGGGAAGCCCTGTTCTTAACCCACTCTCACGAGAACTTGCTGGAGTCTCTTGGAGCTACATTCATACCTGTCAAAGACAGCACCCTCAGTGACTCACTGCCACTGCACTGAGGCTTTATCCTCAAAGGTGCCACTATCTTTTAATACTGACCCATTGAAGATCCAAGTTGTCAAGACAAAATTGTGGGAGATGAGCTACATCTAAACCATAGCACTAACCCCTACATGTAAGGGTAGAGCTCTGAAAAATAGGTCAAAGTTAGTCTTAGCAGAGCCAGAATAATAAGGGAAGGAATTGTTATCAGTCTCTGTATAATAAGCATTGTCTTTGAGACACTCTTTCCCAAGTGTGAGGAGAAAAGAGTGGGTTTAGATCTGGTCATTGGTGAATAAGTCCAGCTATCTCTGGATTCCTTTAGTTTTAATTCTTTTGTTAGTTAATTTGTTTCTCTTGGTGCATTTTAGATATGCATAACTAATACCCACATGCATCATGGGGACTTTTGTATCTGTACATGATACCTCATTATGTTTCCCCATTCTCTTCTCTCCTCTTCAACCTTTCTTCCTCTCTTTATTTACAAAAGCATTTTTTCCTATTTTTCCTGATTTCTTACTTTTTTTCTTGTCCCTTCCTTCCTTTCTCTCTCCTCCTTCCCTCAACCCCCTTCCTCTTTGAACATTTTCTTCCTATTTCACAATATCTTTGATGTATTTTGTCCCTTATTTGTATTTTTGATTTAACACAGCAGAGAAACAATGTGATGTTTACATGTCTATTTGATATATTTCACTTAAAAGTATGGTCTCAAGGTACATCCATTCAGCTAGAAATGTCTCACTTATCCTTTTTCTTGGCTGAGTAGTACTGTATTGTATTAAACATACCTTTTCATCCATCCATTGGCTGAGGGCATTTGCATGGTTTTGAAGATTTTACTATAACATATTGTGCTCCTAGAAGCATTTGTGTGCATAAATCACTGGGATATGATGCTTTTAATTATTTTAGGAAGATATCAAGAAAGGAATGGTTGGGTCAAGTGGAACCTCTAGGTTTTGTCTCTTGACGAATGTCCACATGGATTTCTACCCTGGTTGTACCAATCTATAGTCTCACCAACAGTGGAAAAGTTTTCTTTTTTCACCACATCCTTCCTAGCGTTTGTTATTGATTGATATCGTGATAATAACTATTCTTTCTAAAGTGGAATGGAATCTCAGCATTGTTCTAATTTTCATCTCTCAAATAACCAGGGATGTAGAACATTTTTCATAATATTTATTTGTCATCTGTACTTCTTAATTTGAGAAGTCTGTATTCATTTCAGATGCCTATTTTTGGACTGAGCTTTTGAATTTTATAGATCTTTCTTTTTGGTTCTTTGTATATTGTAGATATTAATCCTTTTATGAGGGACAGCTGACAAAACTTATTCCCATTCTGTGGGTTGACTTTTCACTCTGTTGGTGGTTTCATTTGCTGTGCAAAAGCTTTTCAATAAGATGAGATCCTAGTTGTCTATTCTTTGTAGAATTTCCCATGTGAACTGAGATTTGTTCACTAAATCTGCAGGAAGATAGAATAGGTAGAACTCTTGAAGACAGAGGTATAAATTTAATTATTTGAACTCTTTTTACTAGCTCTCATAATGGAGACTTATTTTCTTCATAAGCATTCAAGTGTGAAATTCTAGGCTTTGATGTGAAGTTAGCAAGGACAGACTAAAATCATTTTGCATGTTACCTGAATCAGGCCCTAGCAATGGTCTCAGCTACAAGGAAAGCTGGAGCTAAGTATTTGTAAAATGGTTGGAATGACTTGGTCTTATCTCTTGACAACTGCGTTTTTTGTTTTCACCATCAAATTTTTTCTGTCCCTTCTTTACTTTCCCCTGCCTCCCTTTCCCTTTTCCCTTTGAACATTTTCTTCCTATTTTGCAATATTTATCACACATTCTGGACCTCATTTACACCTTCAGTTTCTCATACTAGAGAAATGATAAGGTATTAACACATGAGTGTCTTATTTATTTCACTTACGAATATGTCCTCAAGATACACCCATTGAGTATAACTGTCTCTAATTTATCATTCTTTATGGTAGAGTTTAATACTCCATTTTATATAAAAACAAAAATATCATTTTTATCCAATATCCAGTTGTTGGGCCCTGGAGTTGTTTCCAAGGATGCACCAAAATACTCAATCAAGAAAAAAAAAATGTACTAACTCCCTACAATGAATATACTCATGTTTTGCCCAAATGTACTAATACATTATTTTAGAAAATAAAAAAAAACAATTGCAAAGGTAATAAAGTGATGGTCCCTAAGCAAAGTCAAATATTTAGAATTCTAAGTTTCTGATTTTATATAATATTATATTTTATTTATAAATGTTACTGATTATAACAAAACCTCCAAGAACTATCTTTTCAAGCATTTTGATAAAAGAAAAAAATGCCAATTTTAAGCAGACTATTGCGGACTAAGGATTATAACACTGACCTGCAGACTGTATCTATTTGTAAAGTTCCCAAAACATGTTATATAAAATTATACTTACACATTATTGTATAGTTCTTATGATTAAATTTACAAAGCCCTTTCCAAACCCAATCTCCTGCACATTTAGGATATCCTCTACCAGGAAATGACTGAAAATCCCTAGGAAAGCAGCAGTCACATTGTCTCAGTACGAAATGGATGTCACAGGTTTCTGTGCTCTCTACTGCCTCCTTCTGGAGCCACATTAATTCCCCAGTGATAAATGTAAACTGATTTTTTTATTGTAAAAAGATTTTATTTATTCTTCATGACTCCCTTTTATCATGTAGTAATATTTAAGTAGATATTATATACTGCCACCAATATCAGCTTTTTATTCAAATCTTTATTGGTATATTATGAATACACATTATCATCGCATTCAACACTGAGAGTTTGTACCAGAATATGACACAACTTGATTCTCATTTTTCATCTCCACCCACCCACCCTGCAACCCTCCACCCCCTATATACATAAGCTTTGTTTCCTCTTTTTATTACTATCACATTCTTTTTCCCCTCTTTATTTACCCCATGCTACCTCAGAATTAGCCAGTAAAAAATGTTGGTGAGGCTGCAGAGAAAAAGGAAACTTCTCCACTGTTGGTGGGAGTGTAGACTTGTATAACCTCTGTGGAAATCAGTGTGGAGATTCCTTAAAAAAACTAGGATTGGAGGTTCCATTTGACCTGGCTATTCCTCTGCTAGGTATATACATAAAAGAATTAAAAGATTCATATCACAGCAACATATGTGCACCCATTTTATAGCAGCTCGGTTTGTGATTGCTAAATCTTAGAAACAACCAAAATGTTCGCCAACAGAAGACTGGATAAAGAAGATGTGGTTCTTTTATAGAATGGAGTATTATTCTGCCATTAAAACTGATAAGATTGAGTCATTCATACTCAAATGGATGTACCTTGAGGACGTCCTCAAAAGTGAAATAAATAGGTCACAGATGTGTAAATGTCATGTCTTTTCTCTGGTATGAGAAGAAGAAGACGTAAATGAGTTCTAGTATAAATAGTTGATATTGTGAAAGGTAAGCTGATTTTAATCACTATCATCAACTGGTCACCTCCTTCAAGAAACTTCAAAGAACTCACTGTTTGAAAGCATGAAATCAAAAAGCTACCCTGTTCCTCCGAGGTCATTTTTCTACCTGGCTCCTCTAATGCAAGACAGCATTTTTTTTTTTTTTACTCTTCAAAATTTAAGGCCAAAACTTTTTTATTCTTTTTGGCAGTGAGGAATATACTTTTAAAAATTGAAATGAAGAATTCAGGCATTGGAGAAGAAAGACTAAGAAGGTCTACAAAATAAAGATAATAAATAAGACATCTGATTAATGTATTCTGTGGAGGTTTAAACATGCAAACGAGTTCTAGGCAGTGGTAAAGATTTTGAAATGTCTCAAAATCAACTGGAAGACGATGGCAAAAAGATATTTAATCCTTTCAGAAAATGCTGGTGGCATATAAGCAAGTGATACAGTAATTTACTTTTGCAGCTACTATACTTATATCACACCAAAAACAGCCATGATTTCAAATTTACAATACAGTGTCTGCCTTGGCATTCTTGTTAGGAAATATTTCTGATCACTGAAAATCACCACACATCCCCTGACCAGTGTTCAGAGCCTGAATTGTTATACAAAACCTTAAGTCTAATACTCCCTCTACCATTTTAGATTCTGGAAGTGAAGATTCTTCCCTACCACTTATCCAGAGTGGAAAGGCTGCATTTTGGAGCCAGCACCCTACACGGCCTCACTGGCTTGATACTCAGGTGTGACCAGGATGCTCTGATGAAATCAACATGAGCTGCCAGGGCTCATTCCTTGATAACCCATCTCTCACCTTGAAGAGCATGCTCATTATCACTGATGGCCTGGGCACTGAAGACAGCCAATTTAAAATAGAAAGCAGGATATTGCATTGCTGGCTTTTCCACATGCCAGAGTTTTTAAATGAATGCAAATGCCTATATTTATAATTGTGAGACCCAACTTGACATAAAAACAGCCATTTTGTTAAAAGCCTCCACTTTGTATCCTGTAACCTCCCAGTAAACCCAGTACTTGTCTCCTTGGGAACTGTCCACCCAACCAATATGAGCAGCTGCAGATTGTATGTTTTTAGAACATACTATTTTATGGTAACCAGTGATCTTAATCATTGCTACTGGCTTCTGTAATGACTCGCTTCTGCACTTTAGCAAGAGAATGACTCTTGCTCCTGTCCAGAAACCTCCTGGTAACAGATGGGGGGAAGTAGATTTTCCCTTTTTATACTGTGCCCCAGTTTAACCCTATGTCTTCTTCCACATGGAAGGACGGCCCTCAGCTGAGTAATAAAACTCTTGGTTGGACTTTAAGATCATGTCATGTCCTGAGAGATTGTCTCAGTGGGACTTGGTCCCAAAATTAATCTCATAGCACACTCAGGGGTCTATAGCTAAATGGAATGGACTCACTGCTAAGTGTCACTTACATTAACTTGATCATTTTGGTTTTATTTGCTCATAGTGTTTTGTTCTCACTTCTACCAGTCATGAAAGTTTTAGCCAAAAAAAGTATACATATCTTGATCTTATTAGTTTGAACACAGTTTTTAAACTGAGTTAGTGTTTTTCACTCATATGAATGTCACTCTATGAAAGAAATGACCATGCTTTTTTAAAATGCAGATTTTAATGTCAAGTGTGGGAATCAGTTTTGATAAATTGTTGCAATAAAAATAAAGGTGAATCACAAACTCAAAAAAAATTGCCTAAAAAACTCATAAAGAAACAAAGACAAAAAAAACCCCAAATTTTACAGAATGGACCTGCCCTTTGCTTACAAAATAAAAAATGAAAATCTAATCATACAGTGAAACAAACTAACCAAAAGTCAAAATAAATAGACTAATTATGTAGAAGTATTTTTCTGATTAATCTATCCTATAATTTAAGAACCAAAACCAAGGCAAAAAGTAATGTGTATACAGCATTTCAAAAGGAAAAAGAAACTAGCAGATACTAGATTCTGTTTCCAGGATTGTTCTGAGGAAGTGACGCTGATTCAATGCCCTTATCTATCATTCCAACCACTGGCCTCATCAGGTACATGAACAGAGGGTAGAGAAGAGGAGGAAAAGAGGCAAACAGACAGAAAGACTGAAAGAGAAAAAAATCCTCATCTCTTGATACCAAGAAATCCTGGAAAAGTAACTTGCAAGCTCTAGAATGTATAGTGGTGATGTATTCCACCGTGAAGTTGGACATCGTCTTCCACTGGGGATGGTCAGGCCGTTGTGCCGACACCCTCCCAGAAACTTCCTGGCCAAAAGAAGAAAGAAAGCGCAGACAGATGCCATTCAGCCTGCACTTCCATGGAGTGAGTGTCAGATGCGAAAACGTGACTTTGCAGCGAGTCTCATGTACTGCACGGAGGTAACCTAGGTTTCCCTGTTTCAAGAAACCTGTCTGGAGCTCAAACATTATGCTCCGGAGCAATAGACAACACACGGCAAGAGCGGAGAGAGGGGAGGGTTTCGGATCACTGAGGTGGAGCTGCTCTCGCGAGAGGGCTCTGTGAGAGGCTGGAGGGCGGTCTTCTAACCCGTCAGAGAGGATCTTTCTAGAACTGCCTTGAAACGTGCTTGAAATGAAAACATCATTAGGGCATCATAAAAAGGGAGATGCAATAGAGTCTGGCTGCCGGTGGGGACTGGAGAAAAAAATAAATCATTTCCAGTTGTACTTCATAGTCTGTTCGGGCACTCAACTTTGGTTGCAAAGATAATACTGAGCCCCATTACCACGATTAAAGTTCTAACTGTAATGAAGGACCGTGAGCAGCTAAGGAAGGCGATCAGGGACAAATCCTGTGGCAAGAGCATGAACTCCAGAGCCCACCCGCCTGGTGCGGATGTGAATGGGCTACTTGATCAAGTTACTTCACTTCTCTGTGCTTCCATTTCCACAAGAACTTCTCCAGTGCGTTCTTGTGAGGACTAATTACTCAGTCAAGCACACGTCCTGAGCAGTGCCACGTACACCGAGAGCCACCCACATACTAGTCGTCAGCAGCAACATTGCTAATGGTTAGAGAAATAGATAAAACGCAGCTGTAGTTGAACACTTTAATGGCTCCCTCTCAAGTTTTAACAACTTAAAATAATATATAAGCACTAATAAATGTTTCAATGGTTAGAATAATTACTATGGGAGAATGACATAATAACATAAATAATGCAAGAAATAAGAAGAGCATGGGCAGGGGATTTAGTTCAATGGTTCTGGCTCCTGCCTTGCAAGTGCCAGGTCCCTAGTTCAATTCCCGTAACCACCGGCAATCAGAACCACACACCACAGTGCAGGGCACAGTGGCTCATGCCTCTAATCCCAGCAACTGGGAGGCAGAGGCAGGAGAATTGCCGTGACTTCAGGTTGAGCTCAAGGCCAGCCTGAACCACAAAAGCAAGACCCTGTCTAAAAAAAAAAAAAAAAGAAAGAAAGAAATAAGGCAGAATAATGCTCCATTCTGTAGAAGAACCACATCTTCTTTATCCAGTCTCCAGTTGTTGGACATTTGGGCTGTTTTCAAGATTTAGCAATCACAAACTGAGCTGCTATAAACATGGGTGCACATATGTCACTGTGATATGAGTCTTTTAATTCTTGTGTGTATATACCTAGCAGAGCGATGGCCGGGTCAAATGGAACCTCCAATCCTAGCTTTTTGAGGAATCTCCAAACTGATCTCCACAGGGGTTGTACGAGTCTACAGTCCCACCAACAGTGGAGTAGGGAGGATTCCTTCTTCTCCACAGCCTCGCCAATATTTGTTGCTGGCTAATTCTGAAATGGCAGCCATTCTTTGTGGAGTGAGAAGAAATCTCAGTGTTGTTTTTATCTGCATATCTTGAATGACTGATGGTGTTGAGCATTTCTTCATATACTTCTTAGCTGCTCTTACTTCTTCCTTTGAAAAGTATCTGTTCTTTTCAGAGGCCCATTTTTGAATTGGGTCTTTAAATTTGGGTGGACTGATTTTTTAAGCTCTTTATATATTCTAGATAGTAACCCTCTGTCTGAGGAACAGCTGGTAAAGATTTTTTCCCACATTGTTGGTTGCATTTTTGCTCTGTTTGTGGTTTCCTTTGTTGTGCAGAAGCTTTTTAAAAGAATGAGGTCCCATTTGCTGATTCCTTCGCTAATTCCTGTGCTACAGAGGTTTTGTTCAAGAAGTCTTTCCCTAAGCCAATGTCTTCAAGAGTTTTACCTAACCTGTTTTGCAGCAGGTTTAGTCTGTTTTAATATTTATTTCTCTTATCCACTTTGATTTTAGCTTGGTACATTGAATCATTTATACTTAAATGAACATATCTTGAGGATATCCTCATAAGTGAAATAAGTAGGTCACAGATATGTAAATATCACATCTTTTCTCTAGTATGAGAAAATAAAGATGTAAATGAGTTCTAGAATTGTATGTTATATATTGTGAAATAGAGAATACTCAAAGTGAAATGGGGTGAAGGGGAAAATAATGAGATTATAACAAAAAAGAAAGGAAACAGTTTATGTATATAGGGGGGTTGGTAGGGTGGGTAGGGCTATGGGAAAAAATGAGAATTAAGTTGTGTCATATACTGGTACAAATTCTCATTGCTGAGTGCAATCATGATGTGTATATGTACCAATAAAGATTTCAATTTAAAAAAAAGAAATAAGAAGGGAAAATTTTATGAACCATACTACATGAAAGTTACAGAAGGTAGTAAGAATAAAATAACAAAAAGTTAAAAAAGAAACTAAACACTTGACAAGACAAAAATGTACATATTCTACATATAACATTATAGATATCCATATAGGGAAAATTAAATAAAAGTTGGAAGACTTTTAGTATCTGACAAATTATTTAACAAATGAAAGCTGTCTCCAAGTTAGTTCTGTCCAAGAGGGAAGCCATTCTCATCCAGTCTCTGCAAAACTTGATACCAACCATTTGAAAAGCCACTGCAAATACAAACCAGCAAGACTATCCTAAAAAAATTAGTGATACCAGCCAAGGCAGATTCAAAATAGTCATATCCTTGGTCTCAAAACCTATAATCTTGGAAATTAAACTAGTAGATACAACGAAGTGGAGAGTATGTTCTGTACACAAAATATTTAGTACAGGACTGGGAGTCTGGGTACAGTGCTTTTCTACACCAAAGTCCCCAAGTTTGATCTCCAGTAGAGAAAAAAAATAGATTTACAAAAAAAAATTTTTTGAATGTCCATAAATAAGGTATAGTTAAGAACAGAGATATATAAACCTGTTGGAATGTCAAGTGTTCGCTTAAATTTATTTTTTTACAATGTGCTTGGAAAAGTTTTTATTCAGTTAAGTGAAAAGAAAAAGATTCAAACTTAAGAATAATATTATTCAATTGTGCAAAATATTTCTAGCACAAATATGAAAGATAAACACCAAGAGAATGCATAAAAAAGTTGGTAGTGTTTACTTCAAGGGTATGAATCATTTGGCCTTAATTCCACTTTCTAGTAATTTTACTGTTGTGTATTTCTATAAACATATGCTACTTGCGACCAGGATACTTAACTTACAATTTCAGGGATGAATAGCACCAGAGAATTTGGAAGACAGAAGCAACTCATGGCCCAGTCCTTTACTCTGTGCCTGTGCTCTGCGTACACAGAAGTAATCTACAGTTCCCAAGGTATTACCTTGTTTTTTGTGAGGGGTCTTCTAGCCACGTTACTTTTATTGTGCTACTGCATTTTGAAAGCATACTTTTTAGGCCAGTTTATTGCATTCATTTATAAGACAAATGTTTACTGGAGATTCATAGCTCTTCCAGGTAAGTTGCTATGGTGGAAAAGATATATTCTTGAGCAGCCAGGGCCCACTTGCCAGATTATTTTCTGTTTTACTTGGTTGTGACACACAGATTGAATGTTTTCATTAGTCTGAACCTGGACCTTTTGCCTCCTAAATGTTTTTCTTGTTCTTTCCTGTCTTGTCACAATTTATTAAAAGTACATTTTGTTCTGTGGAATTAGATTCCCATCTGCTTGGTGTGATGAGAGTTTTGTCTCTTCACCTGAGAACTGTAGACCCCAGGATAATTCAGTAATACTTTAAATCACGGAATTTAATAAAACTGTTATGTTGAATACAGTTTTAAGGTGCTTTAAAATAGATTGGTCTAAAATTATCTCCTACTTTCTATAGTCTTGTATAGCCTGAATACTTATATACAAGAAATCCAAATTCTTTAAATAGTATGCATTTATATTCTCAGAAACACAGACACACTTACCTACCATTGTGAGAAAATAATTTAATGAGTCCTATTGACTTAGAAGTAAGATCTTAATTTATCGTCAACTGTTTCACATTTTTTGACCTCCCTTTTTCTTTTCTTCTTTCTCTGTGTTGCTCTATGTGTATAAACTAAAGAAAAATGTGAAGACAAAGAAAAGGAATTTTTAAGCTATGATTATCTTTTTTGTATCAAATTTAAAATTAAGTTGCCTAAGTTGTCATTAACATTTATTTGGTCATTATGACAGATAAAAATATCTAATATTTCCCACTTTATCCATTTTCAAAATAATTTGCTAATTGCCAGATATTAGTGACCTTTCTTCTAAATTACTGAAATATTTAAGCTAATTATTTGAAGCCTGCACCAAAAATTGACTTACAGGGAATAAATTTATATGCTCTTCCTGTTACTTTACTTCTCAGATGTTCATTGCTTCTTTTGAAAGAACAATAGCATCTTTTCCTTAATATATAATTATTATAGATTTCAGAAAAATACCAAGAAGAAAACAAAAAGAAGTAAAATAAACATCACTAAAATCAGAGAAACTGAGAGCATCCACTTGTCCCTTCATCTAGATCGCAGGAAACAAAGAGAATGGCAATAAAATTAAAACATATTCCATATCAATTTATTAATAAACAAAACAAGCACTTTTAGGATTGGAAGAAATTAGAAGAATAAAATTGCTAGTTCTCAGATGAAATACTTTCACTTTTAAGTTAAATTCTAAAAGATCTCTTTAACATAAGGAAAAGGTTGAATATTCTTTCTTTTTTAATCTTTATTGGTACATTAAATATACACATCATGATTGCACTCCATAATGGGGATTTGTACCAGTATAAGACACAACTTAATTCTCATTTTTTCCCATAGCCCTACCTACCCTACCACCCACCCATATACATAAAATTTGTTTCCTTACTTTTTTGTTACAATCTCAACATTTTCCCCCTTCACCCTATTTTACATTGAGCATTTTCTATTTCACAATATATAACTTCTATATTACACAAAACTAGAAGTGCTTCACATTCTGACAAATTTTGGAATGTTATCTACATAATAAGATATCTTGGGGGTAGTACTCCAGTCTCAACATGAAATTCATTTGTATTTGTATACACTTTATATACTTAAACTGCAGGTAATTTTTGATTTGTGGTGTCATGTCACTGATCAAAACATTTGGATTTTGGATCATCTATCTTTGAAATTTTTGTATTATGGATACTCATTTTATATTACAAAAAAATTATAAAGAAACATTATTTTTCCTTGCAGTACTAGACCCTTGTGCTTGCAAGGTAAGCCTGGTACCACTTGAGCTAATCTCTGGCCCTCTTATTTTTTTTTTCTTTATCCTCAATGATTCGGTATTGAAGAGCTTAAATGACTTACTATTAAAACAAAGAAAGTGCTGGGTGTGGTTGTGCATGCCTGTGATCCCAGACTGAGACAGGAGGATCACCATGAGTTAGAGGCCAGTCTGCTATACCTCCAAGTTCAAGGCCAGCCTGACACTATCTCGAAAAAAAAAAAAAATGAGTTGGCATTTTCTCTTCCCTTCCTATTTTAATTGTTTTATCATATTTTCTTTTGATGTGTGTATATTTTTATTTCATTAATGAAACAAAGTAAATTTGACTCCAAGAAGCAAACACAAGAAAAGAGGAGAAATAAGAGGAAGAGAAGGCAGAACAGGAATCAGACTGTAGTTAAGAGAAAAAGTTTAGTTATAAGAAGCAGAGCTGTCAAGTTCTCAGCCACCAAGAGATAACTAATTATAGAATATTTAAAGGTCCTTAGAAATAGCCAAAACCTGGAGATGAATACAAATATCCTGCAGTATGTGAATGGTTAAACCACCACGGGATATTCACACAATGAAATGTGTCCCAAAGATGAGGGGACAAGGAATCAGTAGGGTCAGCAACTCAGACAGACCTCAAGAGCCATTGCTAAAGGAAAAGAAGTCAGTTTTTACAGATTATATACTACACGGTTTTACTTCCATAACTTTCCTGAAATAAGAGTTATACAGTTTAGGGACATATTACAAGAGGTTAAATTTTTGCCAGTGAAAATCTGCACACTCATTCCCTCTTATGTGCTTATGCATTTGGCAGTACTCATATAAAATATAGGTTATAAGGCAGTGGTGGCGAACCTACAGCACACATGCTGCAGCAGACTCTTTGTTTCACTGGAGGCTCTAGAAGGTTTGCCATCACTATAATAAGGTTTACAAAGGAAATTTGTAAAAAAGAAAAGAGAAAGATGAAAATGTTGTACAAAACAGACTCCAGGAAGGTGGTAAGTAGACACAGCAGTGGAAGAATGAGGAAAACAGAGGCTTTGTTTGGCTTGTAAGTCTGATGACATTTTAATCTACCTAACTGGAGAAGCCAGGCTGAGGCGCAGTATATAGGGCACTAGGATAGCAGACAAAATTGATCAGTTTTGAAATGGCAGGAATAAATGTATTTTACACAAATACAGATAATTCAGTAAATCAATTTGAGTTACAAATTTGAAAGTCAAAGTCATGGTTGGTAATGGAAACTTAGAAAATTTTGGGTTTTGCAAGGGATGATGTGTAGAGAAATCTGTACTCTTTCTTAAGCATTGTAGGGTAGGGTAACTATGGTAAAAGTTCATGGTGAAGTTTAATGGCTAAGGCAACTGTACTGAAAGTGAGGTCCTCAGGTTGTGTGTGGGTCATGAGGACTGCGTTATGAATGGGATTAGTGCCCTTACCAAAGCCTCTCGTCCCTTTTTACCATATAAGAACTTAGTAAGAAGATTGTATGCTTGGAGCAGAGGAGAAGCCCTCACCAGACACTGAGTCTACCAGTGTCTCAGTCTTGGACTTGTAGCCTTTGGAACAATAAGCAACACATTTCTGTGGTTCATAAATAACCCACTCTGAGGCATTTTATAATAGCATTCAGAAAAAACTAAGGCAAGCATTGTGTTTGGCTTTGAGAAGCCAATGAGAATTGGCATTCTCTCTCCATAAAATGAACAATGTCTATATTGTAAGCAGGATAGCTGACCTTATATCAACTTGATTGGCTTGTGAGCTGCCTAGGAGATGATCAAAGCATACTTCTGAATGTCTGGATGGGCCACGGAGGTGTGATCTTAGGGACTTTGCCTTCCCTGGTGTCTCCCACTCGAGAGCTGTTCCTTTCCTTGGTTTCTGAGCCACCACACACTACGGCTTTTCTCTGTCGTGTCCTTCTACCATGATGTTTCTGTTTTGGAATTTGCTAACTATGGGCTGGATCCTCTGAAACCATAAACCAAATAAACTTCTCCTCCTTTAATTTGTGGGTTCAGGGTAATGTGCCCCAGGAATGAGAAAGCTGATTAATATAGAAAGTAATCTTATGAATTTTATGACATATACAGAGAAGAAAAGAAGAAACAATTTAGTTAGGATAAAGAATTATGGAATCTAACAAACTACATTTACATTATGATACCTATTTCATGTATGAAATATGTTTGAAGAAATTAATTTTATATGGCTTTTAAACACGGCTTAAAATTATAAGTGCATAAAGTTAGGCCTCCAAATAAATAGAAACTAAAATGAGCATCAGATCCTTTGAAACTCTGGATCCAAGTACAACGTAAGTTGGGCAGGAATGTAGAGTTTAAAATATTTCTCATTGAGTGTAGCAGTGCAGGCAGTGAAATACACTCTTGGCTAATTCAGGAAAGGAAGGTTATATACCTTTTTATTATTACTAAATGCCTTCTGCAAGATGACATGCCTAAGGTAACAAAGAATTAACACTGAAAATGGAAAAGAAGTATAAAGATCTGTCTTATGAAGGTTATGTTCCATTATTGATCTAGCACACGCTATTGAATTATTTCCCACAGTTAATGATAAATTTGTTTTGATCCAGTCCCAATTTTTGAATTTAGGAGCCCAGTGTTTATAAAGGCTACCACCCCATGTCTCTTCTTTTCAATTTGGAAGTCCTCTGAGGCAACTGTGCAAAACTAATTCAAGAAAAACAAATAGATCCATGTTTCTGGAATTCACTCTACACTCACAGTAACTTCACCTGCAGAAGAAAGAAAATTAAATTCTCATTGAAACTTCAGTCCCTCCTGAAATAGAATCAGCACAGTAGTTTTCCCTTTGGTTTCATCACATTTGACTGTAATTAATACCGCAAAGTTGTATTTCAAAACCTCAAAGGAAACAAGTAGAAACTAAAAACTCTCTCCCCCTTCTATTTGCTTAAGGCATTGACTAAAATCATCTGCCAATTTTTGCTTTGTTGAAAATGTTCACATCTTTAAAAAATAATCACAAGGTTTCTACCTATCTACTAATATGTGAAAGCACATAATTATAGGGGAAAGGGGAAGGATATGTATTCTCCAAAGAAACATGACTTCTTTTCTGTTTTTCATTGCCACACCATGAATGGACAAACTTAGTTAAAATTGTATTCTTAATTTCTTGGACTTTATTAGCTCTCCTTCTATTTCTTTCAAAACCAAACAGCCCAGTTAGGAAGCACTGTCACAAGGAGTCGGTTCCTTCTAAGCTCGTGTATGTGAATAGTCACAGGATTTACAAGACTTCACTTCTGATCAGTGTGTGTCTCTGACACTATTTAGCTTAAGATTCACTGGCCTTGATGCTCCTAGGAAAAGCATTTTTATGTGTACACTTAACCTTGGGGTCCTTGGCTCTTGGCATTTGATAAAATATATCACTGATTTTCATCACAAGAAGTAGTTTATTTGGTCTGCCTTTTGCATCTTATTTCCTTCTCCCAACCAGAGAATGAACAGTAGTAGTCCTTTTTGTTCTCCACTTGGAAAATATAACTCACATAAATAAGTGAACAGCACCTTATAACAATCACAAGGAGAAACAGTGCATCCGAACATAATCATTGTGGAAGTGCTGCGGTAATTTCGAGAAAGAGCTCAAATATATGAAAAAGTTCTAGGTATGGGGACAGATGAGCTCTAAGAAGACAGAGCAAAAGGAACATAGTCTATCTGTAGAAAGGCATTGAGTCTGTTTCTAAAAATATCTATTGGTTATTAGAACACTTGAAGTAGTAGAACCCATAATTAAGTAAAATATTAAAATTCACTTTTATAATTTATTTCAGCAACTATTTAGGTGTCTGTTTATCACAGGCACTGATCAATCAAGACAGATTAATAATAATATGGGTGTAAGACAGATAGATGGATAGATAGATAGACAGACAGACACACAGACAAACAAAATTTCAAGATACAACATATATTGAGCACCTAATAATTACTTGATGTTTTTAAGGGCTTAAATACAATTAACAGTTTTGTGAAATGAATTGTTTTAATTATAAAAATAGAGAGAAAAATAACATCCCCAAGATTACACACCTAGTAATAAGCGGAAGAGAAATTCAAGCACTTTCTGAGAAATCCAGTATCTCTCATCACTTTTCTCTCCCTGATCCCTCTCTGGAACAAAAGTTTCCAAGTCCTTTTCATCTTAGCACTTGCTCTCATTTGTGCTTACATTGTGAAATGATGACATTTCTTAAACTACTTGGCTTGCTGCTCCGTTTACCAAATCTCTGAAATGAGGATCAAGTCACTTCACGTGTCAGATCAATGCCCAAGTTGCACAGCAACTCCGTCTGGTTGCTACTTGATTTCAGATAACAGCTATTCAACTGCTGTGATCATGATACTGTTTGTGTCTCGCCTTCTGTGCACCATGGATTCCTGCCTCAGCTTACCTTCTCCACTACTTGCTCCATTTCTTGACGGGGTTCCTACCGTAGGAATCTTTTAAAAAGTGCCTCAGCCATGTAGTCATTCTAAGAGACTACAAAATGTTCAAGCCCTGAACAATGCTTCATTTCTTTTAAGGGAAAAATGTCTACATAATATTTCTTGCCTCTCCTATGAACTAACTTATACTCATCTAAAAGGTGAAATAATCATGGACATTACTGAGACCACAATGCACCTGTATCTACGCAGCACGAATCTACAGCACATTTCCTACTTAATCTCTGACCCAGTCCTACACAAGAAATTTTACCACCCTTGATTACATAAATGAAGAAATATACTCAGGGAGAATAAATAAAGTAATGAAGCTGTTAAACAGAAGATTAGCATGGAAGCTTTTAAGTTTCAAAATTTGTATGCATTCTTCAATAATATGCCATACATGTATTCATACATATTTTAATTTTTTGATATAATACATAATTTAGAACACATGCAGAAGCATCACCAATGGAAATCCAAATGCCATTCAGCACAGAGTTTGTTGAGTGCATATTTTCCCAAGTCAATATGGTAGAAACAAATTACATGAAGAAATAACTACTATTTCCAGCTTTAGAAAAAATTTTGAGACCATGTATTAATTCACATATTATATCTAACGAAAACACAGAATTTATGATAAATTTCTTGTCACATCAAGTATATTCCATGTACACAAAAATGTCAAGGAATGGTTATCTTTTACCATTATTGTCTTAAGAACATTTTTAAGAGAAGCTTAATAGGAGCCTAGAAAGTTCAGTTTTGTGGATAAAACATAAAAAACTAGCCCCTTTTTTCCTTACAAAAGTTGTCTTTAGCATCTAGTCAACTTCATGTTCATACTGACATCAAATACAAGAGTAATTGTGTGTCAAATATATTATTCTTAACTCAGATATTTTTCTCTCCACTGATACTATTACCAATCTTCATCTTTTAGGAGTAACTGTAGGAACTTCAGTGCAAGATCATATCAATATCTCTGAAAGATGCACTATTTAAACCACAGAACTGTCCTATAAGTCAGAATCCTTGGGGTAAATTTAGAGACTACTTAACTTGATGTTCTAACAAGGCCAGAGGCCAGAGCTCTTCTAAATGACTTTACATAAAGATGTCATGAACTAGACAGTCATTACTCTCTCTGGTCACTTAGCACCTCAGTATCCTTCCTATGTAGGACACTTTCACACTTTATGAGTCTTCCCTGCAGAAGAAATATATACTCAGCCCCAAAGTAGAAAATATATGATGCTCACTTCCCTGGTTCCCTCGAAGCTAGGTTTAAATAATGGACCTGGACTCTGCCAATCACAAACATCCATCTCAGACTTTTAATCCAGAGGCTAATGATGCAGGAGGCACGGTCTCTCCAGCTGGCAGTACTAACAGTGGCCATAAAGTTGAAATGCTGGCAGAGTACACACTGCAGCACCTCATACTTGATAGACACAGAAACAGTTTCATCATCAGAGCAGTACTGAGGGGCATCGCGATGAAAGTCCTGCTTCTAAGTACTCAACTGGGTTCTCCACTTCTCCCAGTTATTCAGAGAGCTTCAATGTCTCTTTCATAGGTTTCTATGCTGCTTAAATTAGCAGGAGCTTATTTCTATTGTTCACTACTGAGAGATGGTTGCTATGAAATTCTGTTTCTATTTTATCCCTAGATCAATAAGGTTTTTTGATTATTATTCAGAGATCATATGGGAGAACAATTATTAAATCAGAAAATTAATGATAAACTACTTGTCTGTTTTGTACCTATGATTATTGAAATGATAACTCTGGTAATTACCATTAATAGGCCAGATCGGAATTTGCAAGACACTTTTCTAGGCCTATCCCTGCTGGGTTTCTTTCATTTTATCATTAGTGGGACTCAGCCTATCTGCTGCACCCTTCTAACCTGGTCTATTTTTATGATGAATTAAGTGGTACAAAAATAGTTCAAAGTGGCACAATCTATCAGTGCATTCTGTACTGTGGGAGATGGCTCCTACGACTCAGCTGGTAAACTGGGTAGGAGAAAATTGGTTGAGTTCACGCTCGGTCCTTAGTCTTGCACGCTGCACTTGGGGCTGAGCTGTGATCCCTTCGATAGCACTGAAGAAACTGGCTCTGATTTAATGATCTTATTGGTTCAGCCACACTGATCTCTAGCTTATTTTATTATTTTTACTGTCTATATTACCTATATTAACACCATCTAATAATTATAGGCAGCCTTCCAATCCTACCATCATATATTTGACTTTCAGGTTATGTATAGAATTATATTTCCGTATTTAAGAATTCATCATTTAAATTAACAAAGCTAATCAGGGCAGAACCAGACTAAAAATTATTATTAGCCAATGTTCTTAAATAATTGAATTTACCAACAATCGTATAATTAGATAATTGACCACAAACTGATATTCAGAATGAATTCTTTTTTTATTAAAATCTATATTGGTACATTACATATACATATCATGATCACACTCAACAATGAAAATTTGTACCAATATATGACACAACTTAGTTCTCATTTTTTTCCATAGCCCTACTTATCCTACCAAGCCCCCCTATATACATAAACTTTGTTTCTTTTCTTTTTTGTTATAATCTCATTATTTTTCCACCTTCACCCTATTTTACTTTGAGTATTTTTTATTTAACAATATATAACATGCAATTCTAGAACTCATTTACATCTTTACTTTCTCATACCAGAGAAAAGATGCAATATTTTCCTATCTGTGACCTATTTATTTCACTTATCAGGATATCCTCAAGGTATGTCCATTTAAGTATAAATGATTCAAACTTATCATTTTTTATGGCAGGCTAATGCTCCAATCTGTAGAAGAACCACAGATTTTTTTATCCAGTCTGCAGTTGATGGACAGTTGGGTTGTTTCCAAGATTTAGCAATCACAAACTGAGCTGCTATAAACATGGGTGCACATATGTCACTGTGATATGAATCTTTTAATTCTTGTGTGTATATACCTAGCAGAGCAAATCCTTTTTTTAAAACACTGTTAATAACAGTGTGATAGAAAATGAATTTTTTAAATTCAGAAAAAGTTTCATTAATTTGTTTTATATCTTAAGAGAAATGACACATTTCTAAATTAGTTTTCAATGTCTTCAGTCACCACAGTATTTTTTAAATCTGCACTAAGTCAGAACCTTCTATCTGAGGTCAGTTCTCAAATAATAAGTTTTCTACCTGTACAATTAGCATATTAAGAAGAGCTGCTTCAAATGATCTTGTCTCTGGAGTTTTACACATAGTTCTGATATTTAAGGCACTTTTACATGCACCCTGGAGAAGAATTCTACAACTGTCAAAGTCAATTTTTCACATTTTACTTTTAATATATCATTCAAGAGAATATGGTAGTGCTTAAGACCAAAAGCTACGTGGATTCATAGATCAAAATAACCTTCATTGCTTATTAAGTATTTGACTTGGGATGGATAACTCAATGTTTCTGTGTTCTAATTTTCCAAAATGCAAAACAGTAATGGATAAAAATAAAATCTACATCATAGATTGGCAAGAAAGAATTGATAAACAGATAAAGTACTTGGGATTATGTCTCACACAGAGATATTGCATACCAAATGTAAACTATTATTTTTTTCAAATATAAATGAACACTAAGAAGCCGTACAATAAAATGCAAAATTTCTTAGCCTTGAAGTTAGAACTACAGAAATTCAAGTGCTGTGACCCATGAGACATGTAAAATCTGGATGCTTGAAGTAGGAGGTGAATAATATTTCTATGCCAGAACTCCCCACGGCCCAGATCACCTGTACCCAGCAGGTGTTGACAATGTTAGGAAAAATACAACCGCTGCCTAAAAGAGGATTGTTCCCATCTTAGATTCTCAAGAGCCCTACTCCAGTTTTCATGCGCAATCCTACTGCGCATGTCCGTACCATAAAGGTCAACACCTTTACCTGCGTGGCTCCGCTTTACCTTTTTTAAACTGATCTCAACTTTCTTAATCACTCGTACTTCAACTGTAATATTAAAATCTATTCAAGAGAATTCTCTCATTCCAGAAAGGCAAAAAGATTTGATCCTCTACAGAACAAAAATTTTTGTTCTTGTTATTTTCTCTTACCAAGATACATGTGCATTACAGAAAACAGAGCTGAAATCCAGGTGCATCTTACAGCCTCTGTGCCAAGGCTCAGGACCGTGACACATCATCTGAACAGTTTTGCAAACTCATCTCCCTTGAATTCACTTGTAGATATGATTTTTGTTTCAATTGAGTCTCCTGCTCTGCAAAAACAGCAGTCCCTGTGTCAAAGACTAAGCTGTGAAGGTTATTTGGAAGATACAGAAATACCAGGAGAGGAAAGTCAGGCCACAAAAACATGGTGCAACTATAATTTCACCAAAGTCTTTGTGGAACATCGCATCATCCTCTCTGGAACATGACCAACTTAATGGCAAGTTATTACGTGATTGTTTTCATCTTGGTCCTACCTTCTTTAAGGCTGCTATGTGATGACACTTTCTGTCTTGTTCTCCTATTAGGAGAATAATATGAAACTGCCTGGTTATAATTTAGTGCTGATAACTCTGTCCATCTTGTGAGTGATCCGGCCCTCTTCTCAAATGTCCTGGGACGATTTCATCTCACTTCAGAAAGAATGACTACTATCAAGAAATCAACCAGTAACAAATACCAGCAGGGCTGTGGGAAGAAAGGAACACATCTCCACACCTAGTGGGAGTGTAGCTTGGTGCAACAGTGTGGAGATTCCCCAAGAAACCAGGACTCAAGGTCCCATTGACCTTATTTCCTTACTGGGCATATTCACAAAAGAATTAAAGGCACCATACTACAGTGGCATATGTGCACCCATGTTTATAGCAATTCAGTTTGTAATAGCTAAATCTTGGAAATAGCTCAACAGCCCATCAACTAGAAACTGGATAAAGAGGGGTTTTTTTATACATATAAAAAAAGTCATAAAGAATGATAAACTAGAGACATTTATAGCTACAAGGATATACACTGAGGCCATATGAGAAGTGAAATAAATAGGACACACATGTATAAATATCATATCATTTCTCTAGGATGAGAAAATGAAGATGTAAATGAGGTCAAAAATGTATGAAAGGTATTGTGAAATAGGTAGAAAATGTTCAAAAGGGAAAGGAAGCAAGAAAAAGCAAAGAAGAGAGAGAAAACATAAAGATAAAAAGGAAAAAATGGAAACAAAGCTTATGTATATGAGAGATGCAGGGGTCGGAGGGAGGATGGGGGAAGGGATGGAAAAATAAGAATTAAGATATATTATGTACATTTACGAATTCTCAAGAAGAAAAGTCATAATAAGAAAGGTAAATAGGGGCCGGGGAGTTAGCTCAGTGGTTCCGGCGCCTGTCTTGCAGGCGCAAGGGCCCGGGTTCGATTCCCCGGTAACCACATAACAATACTGGGTGTGGAGATCCACACCCAGCAGCAACCAGTACCACATACCACAGTGCCGGGCGTGGTGGCTCACGCCTGTCATCCCAGCACTCGGGAGGCAGAGGCAGGAGGATTGTGATGTGAGTTTGTGAGTTTGAGGCTGAGCTGAGGGCCAGCCTGAACCGCAAAAAAGCGAGACCCTGTCTCAAAAAACCTAAAAAAAAAAAAGGTAAATAGCAGCACAGAAATAAATTATAATCCTAACTCAAAAATACTCACAGTGGCTAATGGGAAAAAGAAGTGGGGAACTAATACCACCTCACTAACATGATGGATTAAAAGCCCTCCCTACAACCTCACCCCTGGGCATCAGAGGGAGGGTAGGGAAAAGGGGGAAAATGAGAATCAAGATGTATCATACACAGGTAAGGTTCTCAATGTTAAATTTGATCATATTATATGTATAAAATGTACCCAAAAAATCAAAATTTAAAAAAGCAAAGAGCTAAGAACCTTAAACATATACTCAAAATAATAATAAGTATATACTAATACAAATAATGTATGTTTTTTTCAAAGAAATATATTATCAAAACTATAAAAATAAAAGCCACAAGGAAGGTAATGACTGAGCACATCCAGCCCAAATAGGTAGCCTGCAATCCAGCAGTAAAACAGAAACCATTTCAAACCCATCAAATTTGAAATCAAGATTTGAACTCAACCTGTCAAGCACAGAAATAATGCAGATATCCAACACAATACTGCACAATATTGACTATCTACTGTATTCTGTGAGGACTATGGTCATGTCAGAGATGGTTAATATTAACCATCTCCTGGAAGAGAAGACCATTCAAGATAAATTACCCCAACTGCCCTATAATTCTATGTCTTTCTACTTTCCTTTTTCTATGAGTTTAGATATCTGTCAGCTTTCCTCTTCACATGGAAAATATTTTGTGTAGCTTGTACACCACTGTATCTCTAAGGCCTAGGAGAATAAGCAAGACACTGTGAACACAATTAATAGTCATTAAATGAATAAAGATATAAATTAATAAATTAATCAAATTATTTTTCACTTCTGCTTTTGACTAGGATGATCCACAGCCTCTATTAAGAGTGTATAACTAGAAAACAAATGTTTAATATCTAGGTCACTACTTATCCTAAGCACCAAAAAGCTAAGAGCTTATCTGATTTATTTTATATCTCCAGGGACCAATGTTAGAGTCTTATGCAAAGTATACCTTTGTATGTTTACTTGAATATTTACCCATAAAAATATTTCCTATTCGTTTATATGATTTAATGTTTTCAAATACTTTTATTACCTTATTTATTTCTCACATCAGTATGTTATCAGGTTTTGGGGAGCCAAAGTCTCCTTGGAGAGGTGGGCTTCAGTTTCTTTCTATCCTGAGCAAAACACTGGCCAAGATACACGCAGACAATAGCAAGGATTTACATTTCTTCAAGGCAGGAAGAGAAACAGGTTCTGCCATGCAAGTTTAGGTAAATAAAAATTGAGTACACTCTACAGGACAAGAGTGAGCTATGGCAAAGAGACCACAGCAGCAAAGTATAATGTCTCCTCTCCTTTCTGGACAGCAGACTACTCCTACTCCTTACGCTGCTGTCAGGTTGAGGCTGTCCTATAGAAAAGCTGCTCAAATTCTTGGGAAAAGTCCGCATGCAGGGCTTTGGGAACTGTTCTGATCTTGAGTCTTGGGATTCTGTAATTAACAGGCCACACCTACTTTCTCAGAAAGCTTCACCACTCCTTAGTCCTCTGCCTCAAGTACCCTGAAATAAGTTGGTAAGTAGGATAATTTCAAGTTTGCATAACAAGAACTTAATTTTCAAGAGGGTTGAATGAGTTCCTCAGATGATGGAGATCATAGGTGAATTCGTGACACACCTCTGATCCTGTGTTTAGAACCTAGGTACCAAGAATGAAGTCCAACTCTTGCTTAAATTAGGCCTTCCCTAGGCTTTGTTTTCTCCAGTTCTTTGAAAGAAGCACATGAATATGACACAAACTTTATAATTTCACAAGTTATTCATAAAAACTAAAGGAGTCATGTAGACTCATGCAAGCCACATAAGAACTGCTACTGGCAATGCTGGACACATTTTCAAGGTGCCTTGGAAAAATAAGGTCCAAAGCAACTATGCATAAGCCAAGAAAATAGAGTCTCATGGATCCCAGCAGAACTCACAGTTCAACACTAATGTAAAGAGAAGAAAGATAATTTAATGCATATCATGAAATACAATGGCTGTATTTTTATAATTCTGAAACAAGGATATTGAAGAAAGACCAAAATGCACAAAAGGGACTTGAATTGACCAACATAGGGAAGAATCTATATTCTAAGATAATAAATTTGGATTTGACCAGGTAGTTAGTAGGAAGTCATTAATAGATTTAAACAAGACCAGAAACATGATTCACTTACATTTTGGTGCTACATCAGTGTAGTTTAAAAATGCCATGGACTCTTCTCTGGTGTCATGACATGAAGCCTCAATTGAAGATGAAATCTGAACAAAGTCAAGAAACCAATCTAAGGGAGAAAAGATCATATAGGGACCCGAACTAAAAAAAAGAACAGTATGGAGAAAGAAAGTCAGAGGCACACAGTAAAATTGAAAAGATTTGGGTCTGAGTCACTTATGTGGGATAAATAAATAAATGATGATGGTGAAATCTGGGACTTACACTGGTCATCTAAACAGAGTACTCACAAACAACAGGAATTTTCAAGGAAGGAATCAGATTTGGGGAGCCGGAGCCAGCAGAGGAGGGAGGGATACAAGTGCAGTGCAATGCTTTTTCTGCTACATTTTGTGTCTGAAAAGTCTTGAATTCTTTAGGGTTTAATATAAAGAAAGAAGATGAAGTAAACAACATAAGAAATGAAAGAGCTTGCATGTGGCTAACGCTGTAGAAGTCAAAATAAAGAGCAGGATAAGTCCATGGACAGCTGTCATAAATCCTTCATTGTCATGAGCCCAGGACCAATGCCCCAGTAGACACTTCCCAAATATGATCGTGCACCTCCCACAAATCCATCATATGCAAATAAGTATGATATCCTTATGCATTTGTCTTAACAGCTAACATTTATGGTGCTCTGCACTTCTCAGTTATTCAGTAAATGTTGCATTTGGTGAGATTTGATAATCGTCTGTTCATCTGACCAAAGGACTTTATCAAAGGATAGTGTAATTGTGCCTCTACTACTGAGAAATTTAAAACCAGAGTCCTTATTTTGTGCTTGTCACATTTAATGATAATAATCACCTTCAATCTATCAAAGTAATTTTATATCCAAGCACACGACAGTTTTTCCTCTTAAAATGCTGATAAATTTGTTGTGAAACAATTGCATTGACTAAGCAATAACAAGTAACAGGACTGAGACCGCAACTTGGCATAAACAACAAAGCAATTTAAAACGACAGAACTGGCAGGTGAGTGAATCTCATTTGACAGTCTGAGGCAGTTTTAATATCTTACTATTTGTGATCAGGGAATAATGTAAATGAAGCATGAGAATAAGTGTGCAGAAGTTTCTTTTGCATACTTATTTGTGCCGTAGCTAGTTATTATGCTGAAGAATTTTTAAAGGTTACAACGAAAGGGTGTTTCCCTTGGCTTGTACTTGTGAAGGTGTGTGTATAACATGTGAGGTAAGGCTGGGGTACAGTATATAGCTCATCTCTTTTGAAACAAACTCTTTGACTATGAAATGACTGTCATCATCTATGCAATGATTATTTAACACTCTAGAGTTAACTTTCCCCATCCTAGACAATTTCAGGTTTGACATTCATACACAGAAAATATGGAAAACAATCTTACTCATTCTATAGGCTTCACATTGACATGTGTCACAAAACTCACTAGAAAGTATCTCCTCTTGGATTTCAGTTAATATATTCACTGGGAAGTTTATTCCAAGTACATTGTAAATGTGATTTTTTTTCCCTCCAGTAATACAATCCCAGTTGTACACAAACTCTTCTCAAGCACCTACATTTCCAAAGACAAATCTAGTCAAAGTGAAAAGAGTTTAGCTCTTGTTCCACTCAGTGGGAGGAGAGCTTGATGATTTATAGGTAAAAAACACTAATATAAAAGCTTTTGCGGATAAAAAAAAATTAAGTGCCCTGCTTCCCACTTCCATTCCTGTATCATAAACAAATAAGTGGGTCATTTCCAAAGGGGCCTGAGCATAGGTGAGGTGAATAAGGATTACATTGCTGTCATCCAACTCCAGTTAACAAGAGTCAGTGACTGGCAGGAGCCTCAGTCACAATTTTGTGCAACCAAATCATGTAGAATGAAATCTTAAATTTTTAGAAACTAAAAAGGCTTTATACATTCAGGCAGAAAGTATGAAAAAGCAAGGCCAGGGTAAGAGATAAAAAGCAGTCTTTTCTTTCTGCCTGGAAACCTGCTTGTCCCTTGGGTGGAAAGGAAAGTCCATAGAACTGGTGGATTAACAAAATTGGCAGCTTGTCCTTTGGGAATAATTATTCTAGTGACTTCACTGCAGCTAACGAAGCATTTGAGCCCTTTCTTTTATCCCATTGTGGAGAATTTCCTGCTTCTGTGACTTTATACCTAAAATTTGATCAATGTGTAGAATTCTCAGATAAAAATATTTTAAGAAGATAGTTCTTCAATTGAAATTTTAGTTTAACAAATCTCCAAGGCTGCTAGTCTCTGTGATTTTCCACACATATCACATTTAAAACACTTTCCAAATCTTCTCTTTTACTTTCCTTTAATGAAAGAATGATGTCCAGCACAAATAATGCAGAAATGCAAAATCCAGTATTCATATGATTTTATTGCCAAATTTATTTCCTTTGCTATAGCAAAACCACAGGAAAATAGATCATGTTGGGTGAGTAGGGAAAAACATAGTGCTGATGACAAACCACACAACAATAGCCAGAGTTGTGTCCACTGCTGTGTGTCATCCCTCCAGAGACAGCGATAGACTGTGTTCTATTTTTCAAAGCAAGTCTTAAAACTCCCAAGACAAACATAACCCCGACCCAACAGCAGCCTGCCACGGACAGTCCACAGCATGGGCTTGGAATACAAGCCATGAACAAAAGCCTTATGACACTCCTAAATTAACAAGGCAGAAATTATAAACGAAGATTTACTTTCCTGAGACAAACTCAGATTCTAATGGAAACCATTTCTGATGGCTGAATTTTTGAAATCTACTGTCAATATGGACATTTCAAGAACTAGATCATTCATCAGCAAGACCTCTCCCACAGACAAATGAAGAAGTTTGGAAAAGCTCTCACAAACATTAAGACTTTTTTAAATCCACATATGAAAGAAGCTATACCCACATATCAATAGCTCTCATTGTGAAATCTTCCCTAACGTTTTTCATAATTACCTTTCACTGTATCAAGGTCTAGGTGAATGGATGAACATATCAAGGAATGTCCACAGAGGAAATCTATGCTCTGTCTAGCAAAGAGTTCCATTTAATTGGAATTCCCCCCTCACCATCGGGAAGCATATAATAAATAGCCACACAAAGTTGTTGACTTGAACTGACAGTAGCCCAGGGATAGCAAGAAGGTTAACCATCTACCACAATGAATAGCTCCATTTGCTTTATGTGAATTTTTCTCTATAAGGAATATCCCTGCTGCTTTTTATAGTCATGATAATGACTATATTGGTAATAAAGTATTTCCCAAAAGAAATGTCTTCACTCCCTTGGAGGTATGATTATATCATTTCTGCTTATAAGATGAGAGTAACAACTTTTAAGTGGGAGATGAAAATCAGTGCCTGCATAAACACCTTCTAAAAGATATATTTTAATGAATAATAAGCAGAAATCAATTCAAGCAAGGGCTTGAATAACAGGTACTAGTGTCTGTTCTAGGAAAAGTATGTCAAAAGACAATGTCTGACTGAAAACTCTTGGATAAATTTTTTTTTCATCTATTGAAGCTGTTTCCTTTTAGAATCTGAGTTTGTCTTGGGGGAAATAAAGGATGATTTATAAGTTCTTCCTTATTAATTTACGAGCTTGCATGAGTTCTTCAAAGCTTTGCTCATGGTTCATATACACACACCACAGTGACTCCAACTCTAGGACCTGTTCTACATGGACATCACCAACTTTAGACATACAAAATGAGAAAATATCGATATTAACATATTAACTACTGCTTAATGAAAGTATGAAATGATAATCATGAAATTCAAAAGTAGCAAGCAAGTTTATTGGGTACCATGATTTTGAATATTTGGGCCTGGTGTTTTCTGCATGACCATGAGGCAGAAATATGCAAATATGGCATCCTGAAGACCATACGTATGTGTCTAATGAACAAATAATACTGTGCAAAACCCTTCAACAGCTCAGTGTCAGGGAAGTTTATCTGTACTTTCTCCTTGGTGTAATGTGACCTCGGCCTCCTCCAAACCCAGTACACTGCCAGCATCTTTTGTGAGAGAGAAAATCCAGTACCTGGCCACATTCTTGTTAACTAGGATCAAATTCTTCCTGGGATATTTATTCCTCAAAAGAACTGTTCAGGAAAATGAAACTTCAAAGTGAAAGTATAAATTATGAGTGAAACTTCAGAAAGAATCCAGACAGAATGTTATGGGACAGAAAATCTTCAGCTGTTCTGTGTAGCATGAAACATCAAATGTATGGTCTTCTGGCCAAATACTGTACTTAACAAAAATACTTCCTTCTGTGGGTTGCTTTCTGTTTCCACCCAGCGTTGCTAATGTGTTAAACACTGAAGAATTAATATGAATGTGCACTCTAGCAGATATTCCACTTTTTCAGGGTTTTAATCATTCACAAATACTTGAGTGTCCCTTATATTTGATTCAATGACTCAGAATTCTCAACAAAGGTTATCTTTATTCTTTGGAGAACATTTGACATGTTTTGGGTTTCCAAATGAGAAAAACAACTAGTATCTACCAAACTAATACTGTGCTGAACATTTTACTGTTTTCAGGATAATCTCTCACAACACAAAATTTTCCAGCCCAAATTTCATGGATACTGCCTCTGTGAAGAGCCCTGATCTAGGAAGTGGGTTGCAAGAATATGTGTCAGATTTCTGTTGCTGGATGAACTATCTGAGACAATCAACATAGTAGGAGGAAAGGCTTATTTTGGCTCATAGTCCTCGAAGTTTCAGTCCATGGTCGTAGGGCCTGTTAGTTGGGGACTGCAAATAAATCATGTTGGGAGCATGTACCAGAGAAAGCTCCATCTCATGAGAACTGAGGAATGAAACAGCGAAAGAGGAGAGCCTTGACATCTCTGTATCTGCTTCTAGAGTACATACCTCATGACCCCATCTTCTCCCTCTAGCAACCACTTTCTAAAGCTTTCAACACCTTGCAATAATCCCATGGTTATGAGGCTAAGCCTTGTACATGTAGGTCCTCAGGAGACCATCCAAGTAAGAAAGACAAATAATTGTTTCTGTAATGCTGGCTTGGAGTGTCACTATAATACAAGTCATTATAGTCATTAGTGTCACTATAATACTTTAAAATACTTTCTAGCTGCTATCTTCTGTCCTCTATCCCATGGAAATCAAACATTGGCAGGTATAGTCACACTTGGCTTAACAGAAAGCTAAATAAACTAATGATTATTGACCACCTGTTTTGTCCAAATGTTGTATAATGCTATATATTATGAAGCATATTCAAATCTCTTTAAGATCTTCTTTGTTTCTTTGTAGCAGACCAGGGGCAACTTCTGCCAGTTAACATTGGTAAAAGTTCATCATCATATTAAAAAGGGTCAAAATGAAGGTCAAACAACACATGCATTGAAGTTGATTTATAGCCAAATTTTCATCAGCTGAGGACTCTTAAAATTGGTGAATATGTAACATATAATATTTCATTTATAAATAGTTAGATGGAGATGGATAGACAGATAGATAAATAGATGGATGAGTATTTTAATGGATTGCTTTTAAATTTATAGAAGGCATGAACTTCTTAAGATTATTGAATATATTGGATTACACAAGGACCACAGAAGAACTTGACAGGTCTGAGATGAGATAATGACAGTAAATTTCACCAGGATGATAAAAGTTCATATACTCTATCGCAGCAGGTGTAGGTACACTGCAGCAGAGGAGTTCAGAGTAGACACTCCAGAGCTGTCTGATTAGGGTTTCAGTGCTGACAGCATCATATGTGAAGAGCTGTGTGACTTTTGCCAAGTCATTTGACCTCACTTTGGCTAGATTTTCCTTACCTATAAACTGACCTTACCTGTAATTCTAGTCTCATAAGGATGCTTAAGAACTAAATGATGTCAATGTACCTAAAGCCTTAGAAAAATTATCTGATATCTAGTGAGTTTAAGCAATCAAGTGATTGGAGAGAGTATGATTTCACTACAGTAAATGGGAAGAGGAAAACTATAAGGAAGAAGAGATTGGTCATTAGTAAATTCAATCTCAGGTTAAGACGTTAGATTAATATTCAAAATAAATAGCCCTTGCACATGTGAGCTGCATCATGCATGAGTAGAAATTAAGTAGAGATGACAGAGCAGTGCTTCATTGTTTTCTGGTGTTTTAATGCTTTATCCAAGGAATTGCTTAAAGACAAATGAAAGAGAATAAGGAAGAGACCACAGATTCAAAGCCATGTCCAAGGACAGATGATTGACTCAAAGGTAATAAGGAAGTCTTGTCTCAGAAAAATCTTGCATACTGTATAGAGAACAGGATAACTAGTATCAAATATATGAAGAGACACTGCATGGAGAAGAATTATATTAGGTCTGCATTAGTCCAATTGGCACAGTTAGTAAGAGAAATTACAGAAAAACTAAATTCCTTTTGTTATACCCTTAAAAGTTTTCTTCAAGAATTTTTTCAGAGATGGAAAATTACACTTTAAAAATGTGACACTTCTTCTCTGAGGAACTGTTCAAGCATAGAGCTGAGGAAGGTAGAACAGACAGATGTCTTACTCTCTTCCTCATTGAGAAAGTCGAGGAAGTTGAGGGAGAGTGAAGGGTGATAATGGAAGGAATTTTCAGAAAGTAAAGAATATTATAAAGTGGAAACTTTCTGATGGAGATGGATATCTGGGCCATAGACGTGAGCAAAGTATCAAAACTGAGACAGTCCAAAACAAGGTCAAGGTCCAAAGAAGCAGTAGAGCCATGAGTGAAGGTGTAACATGGCCAGATTCAAAGGAGAATAACCCCAAAAGAGGAACAGTTCATTGAAGATTTGCCTCAGCAGCCACCTTCACAAAGAGATCATTTTTGACCACAAAATATGTATATCTCTCCCAGAAATTCTCTATCATTCTCGTTTTGTCTCTGTTTTTAATTTCTTATCATCTGAAATTATCTCATTTATGTGTTTACTTGTTTAATTTCTGTTTCCTCCCTATTAAAAGATAAGCTCCATAATAGCAGAGACCTTTATCCAACTTATTTCCTATGATATGCACAGCACCTGAAATGTATCCAGTAAACATTAATTCAAAAGGTAAATGAACAGGTATCCAGGTTGATAGGAAATTAAAGAATGAAATCAGCAGGAGAAAAGGAGGTCACTGAGAGAGGGAGCCGTGTGCTTTTCAAAAGTGATTCTAGAGTCAATAAGGGACCCTAGTTTCACATAGTCAAGGATAGTAGTTTGGAAATAAATGGTGTGTCCTAGTCAGTGAAGAATACCTAGAGAAACTGCAAGTCAAAAATGTCTTTAAAACTGGAGAAGATGGACACTACATCCATGGTTTATCCTAGAATAGCAGCACCAGCATCAATTAAGAATTGGCTGAGATGCAAATGTTTACCCTCCAGCTTTAGACTACTGAAACAAAACTTGTGGTAATGAAGTCTAACAGTCCATGTTTTATCTACTCTCCCCCAGATGGGTTACAATGTGCATCAGAGCTTGGGAACCATTGGGGCTTCCTGACCTGTAGAGGACCTCCCAGTGCTCCAGTCCTATCAACCCATGAGAAACAGAAAAAAAACAAGAATAAGCCCCAAGGAGTAGAAAAGAATCCTGGAAAAAAACTCCAAAAATATTCTGAGCCAAAGTATAATCCATGGAATTTAAAAGTAATACAAACAAAGGCAATTAGAATATTTTTAGGCTGTCTTTTTTGTGTCATTTGTTTTGTTTTTTGAGTGAAAGAAAATCCTTTCAGAAAACACACTAGTATAACATATATCTTTCCTACAAGAGTTCTCAAAGCCTCAACATTAACAAAAGTCCCAGATTTTTACAACACTGTGGTATAGTTTGGAGTATTTTCCACACTGTGTGAAGCAAGCCTATTTCTGCAGTCTACAGTTTAAAAGCAGTGTTTGTTAAATACTGTCTAGGAGCACAACCCAAGAGTGGGAAATTTGAGAGACAAATCTCTAAAATCAGAATGAACAGAAGAGGTCCTGGTAAAATCCAAGTCAGACTTCTGTCCACGACTGGCCATTTCTCTGCATTAAATGCCCCTAACAATGGGACAGCATTGCTCCAATGTGAAGTGCAATTGTTATTTATGTTGATAAAAAATTATATTCCCTACAGGTATGCCTATACATCTGAGGTTGTTTTCTAGATCTTGAACAGCCACTATATTCCTTATTTTTTCTAATATTTTTATGGGGGAAATGGAAATAAATTTCTTTCATTTTCTCCTTAGTTTAAAAGGCTAAAGTATATTTGGTTGTGATTCATTAAATAGTATTACCTCTGTCAGGCATGAGAAAATTGAATTTTGGCTGAGAACATGAAAATATGTATATGAGTTACAGTGATGGTAAACAACTTTTCGATTAATTTATTTAAGCAATTGCAATTTTCATTTCAAGACAGAAGGAACAATATGGAATGCTGAACAAAAATATTAATCTGTACATATAACACTCATTAAAATACAGGAAGAATTCAATGCTGTCTTACCAAGAACACAGTTCAAGCTGTGTTCGAGGAGACACGGAAGCTCTGTGAATTCTGTAAAGTACACAAGGGACCTTAATGAACGTTAATTAATCAAAGCAATATTTAGTTCCATTTCCAATTAACTTCACAATGAATGTTTATAAGAGAGAATATGGATGCCTAAAGACAAGTCTATTACTTACATGGGCATTATTTATTTATACCCTGAACTACAACCAGAAATAATTGATTCAAACCTCAATGCAAGAAATCAATACTACAAAACTATTTTTTAAAGCACAGAAAAAATAAGTCAGGCAAAAATGGGAAGAAAGAAGAAAGGACAGTAATTATGGAATTAAAAAAATAAAAGAAGATACCACACAAGTAAAAGCTTAATTTTGGACTTCTTTGCTGTTAAATACAGCTCATCCTAACCTTAAATTCAGAAAAGAAATATAAATGTATTTATATATATATATATATATATGCACATACCACTCTGATCCAGATATAAGAAATTTGAATAAATTCATTCTTAATTGGTGAATTCTTTAAAATTTAAAATTTAAATTTTATGTACAACTCTTTTTCTTATGACTCCAATAAAGCCAAGGACAGAGTTTCATAGTTTTTTTTTTTTTTAAAAAGACATAGCCCAATATATGCTGAGCTAACAGGATATAGGTAAAAGCTTAAGAATCAGAGTGATATTTAGGTGATGTGCTTCCAAGGGTAATCCTCTTGAATGGTAAATGTATATTATATCATGTATCATTCCAATGTTAAATAAGACTTTACAGCAGATTATTCAATATGGGGCATCAGCAATATAGCTCAGTGGTAACGCACTTGCCTTGAATGTAGGAGACTCTGGTAAAAACACAAAAAAAAGAAGTAAATTTAAAATGAGGAAGCTACCAAGTGCCTGAAGTTTATAAGCTCAGTATTATAGATCAAGTTGTACTCTGCAGACCAATGTCAACAGATACTATTTCCATGAGGTTAAATCTACCATACAAAAGAAATGGTCTTGATATATGAAAAATCAAAGATGTCAAATAAACCTTCTTAGAAGACAGACTATATTGATTTTTGTTAGCAACCAGGAGCATAGACCAGGCTCAGAGAGGTTTTGTGGTTCCTTTATGTACCAACTAGGGCAGGAGTTGGTCTCCCAGTGTCAGCTGAAACCAAATCAACTGGTCTATTATGTCAATTGGCTGGTTCAAATAAAGGCTTTCACTCTTTGAAATGAGCTTTTAGATTTTGTTTCCCCAATCCTAGAAATGTGCTCAATCTGATAAGTGCCCAGTACATGTTTTTAAACAAGTAGGCACAATTTGGGCAGTTCTGGAAATTGATTACAGTAGAAGACTGGTTAATTCATTCCATTAACATTTATTGCATGACTTTCATGCTACAGGTACTGAGGCTATGACAGTGAGCTGGGAAGATCCGTACCAAGACTGATGATTAAGAAAGAATCATATAAGTATCTTAATTCCAACTGTGATATTTCAGAAGCCAAAGAGTATATACTAAGAGCAAACAGGGCAGGAAAATGAAAAATCACTGTGAACATTTTCTGTATGGAATGTAAGTAAATTTTTGTAGGAATGGTGAGAGCCAGGTCATCTGAGGGCAAAAAAATATTTTGATTCATTTATTATATTATGGTCCTGGGCTAGTCACTATGATATGCAGAGAAGATATAGCTTCTGCACTCAACATTCGCAAAACCTGATATAAATATATGCAGTAGTTATAATCTGCAGAAAAACTGAGTAGCTGCATAGAACACAGATCACAAATCCACTCATAAAGTTCAGAGGATGAAAAGTCTCTTACACCCAAAATGATCAGAGAGCTTTATGAAGAAAGAGCCATGTGTGATAGGAATTAAAGAATGCATATGTAGAAAGCCAAGAGATGAAAAAGAGAGGAAGAGTATTTTAGTGTCCGGGAAAGCAAAAGCAAAGGAGATGGCACAAGGATGTGTAGGCTCCTGGCAGCTGTCAGTAGGCATAGATGAAGGACGGTGCAAGTTAATAAGAGGGCACAAGGCAGGGCAGGCAGGTTACAGCCACTTCAGGAGACTACCCGGTGTCAGACTACAAAGTCTGCTCTTCATTCACTGGGTGGTGGAGACCCACGGGAGACTTTTGATCGGAGGAGTGACATGACACAAAAGGAGCTTTAAGAACCTTCAACTCTGTAGGCGATTTTGAGAGATGTGAGGCCAAAGTCAATCAGACCAGCTGGGAGTCCAGACAAGAGGTAATAGGGCCCTGAACTATGACAGTGGGGATGGCAACGAGGAATCAGGAAAGAACATGGAGCTCTGAACCCATTAGGAATCCCCTGCAGTAGCTGATCTGATCGCCGCACACTGACACACACCGCCATTAACTCTGGCACAGCCCATCCCCAGAAACAGAAGAGCAGATAGGTCCTGGAGCAAATTGCTCCTAAAGCAAAGCAGGCTGCTTGCGCCACACTCTCTATGGGCAGGTTCAGCTCCACAGGGCGACAGGAGCTTTGACTGAATTTTAAAATCACATACTCTATTCAAATATTGTAACCTTTATACCATTGTGCTCTTTGCATATCATTGAGGTGATTAAATTTTTTAAGTCTTCTCCCTTCCTCTCTCTGCTTTACTCCAAGGAGCCTTCATTTTCTCATTAAGTGTAATTTCCTCTCTGGCTTTTGCCGAAGACCATCCCTTATCTCCTCAAGCATCAAATCTAAACATAAACTCTAATGTCATATCTTGGAAGAGAAAGAAATGGAAGCAAATTTCATATTCAAATGACAATTAGTAAAATAATGAGATTGTAAGAAATGTAGGCACCTGTGGCAACAGGTGTTTCTTTATTTCATAAAGAAAAGATCTGATAATAGAACATTCTATCACTAGGAAATGTATCAGTGATGACAAACATACTGCAGAATGCTTCAAGGACTGAGAACATGAACTTGAAAGTCAGATTTCCTGTATTCATGTCCACATTCTGTCATTTCTCAGCTATGAGACCTGGAAAGGCTGTAACTCCCTGAGGTCTTTGTTTCTTCATCTAAAACAAGAAAAATAATTTTCCTGATATACTGTGTTTTCCTGGAGATCACACAGTCAACCTGAAGCATTTTACCCCCTTCCCAAGCACACAGCGCCCCAAAACATGAGCTGTTATTACTATAATTTACCTTTTAAAATAATAACAATTAAATAATATGGAGGGTCTCATCTTGTCCCTTCATAGAATACTCACTTAGGTTTGCTCTTAACTAGCTTGAAATAAATCCGGATTTTCTGCAACGCAGCGTCCTGATGAGCAGAACCCAAAGTATGCCTCTCCCCTTGACGTCCAGCATTTATCAGATTTTCTCAGCAGGAAGATCACCAGAAATGTCACATTCATCCCTATGCTAAGTAAAGTCTGTACACCAAAAAGAAAAAAGAATGTTCAAAGTTAACTTATTAAATAAGCTAACAGAAAACCGAAGGCTTCAGCTTGTTTGTTTTTCTAAAACGAGAGATATCTCACATTCCATCCATTTCTCAGGACACAGCTTTACCCTAAGATAACATACCTTGTTTCATAAGCTAAGAAAAATTCAACACTTTTCTATATTTGATGTCCACGAATGTGTAAATAGAAACTCAAACATCCTTTATATAGGCTTTTCCCATAACAGCTTTTCTCTGAGGTGTCTTTCTCAAAAATTCTAAAACTAGGGTTGAAAGTCTTACATTTCCTGTCCCTCAGAGAATGACAATTAACACTGTTGCAGTTACTCTGTCATCAGTAAGACTAATGCCCAACCCATACAACTTCAATGAGGAACATTTGATCTCACATTGTGTAGGGGTTTTGTTCTCCAGGCAGCTGGCTCCAAGGCAGATGGTGTGGCAAGGGGAAAGAGCTCATGACACAGCAAACAGGATAAAAAGAGAGAGAAAGGAGGGAGGAAAGACACTTCCAAGACATTGATTTGGAGTGGAGTGTCTCACTCTCATGATCAATTTCCTCCCAAAACCCCACCTAGGAGCACATCAGACTTTGCAAAGACCTCTATATCTCAACCATAACGTTCTACCTCTGGCCTCCAAAATATTTATGTACATCTTTCCATACATCATGCATTTAGTCCATCTCTAACAGTTGCTAAATTCCTAAGAGATTCAACACTGCTGAGAAATCCAAATCTCAAATCTCCCCAGAGATTTACAGCAAACTCTTTTCTACAAGTTGTTATAAAAAGTCAAAGAAAAAGTTATCACAGGGTAAATATTCCCATTCCAAAGAGAAGAAAAAGAAAGATAGAAAGAAATGGGACCAACGCAAGAAGCAAACAGTAAGTCTCATAGTTCTACATCTAGCACCCAAGGCAAACTGCGATGAGTCACAGGCTCCAGAGGGTTTGGGTGGCCCTGCTTCTCTGGCACTGCTGGTGGCTGCAACCTCATGGGTTCTCTCCTGGGCTGACTTTGCTCACTCTTTGTGGCTTTCCTCAGACACTTCATATTCCTGGCTTTCCCAGCATGCTGAGGTCTCCACTGCATTTTTACCTTCACTCTACCACCTTCCCACATTGCCCTCTAGTGGGCATATACCTGGCCTCCCAGGTCTTTTTTTTTTTTTTTTTTTTTTAAATATTTATTGGTACATTCTAATATCTGGGTGGAAGCTTCCCTGGTCCCAGAACTCTTGCACTCTGTATGCGCCTAACACCAGTAAGATCAGCACCACAATGAAGACACTAAGGTTACCAGCTAAAGCAGAGGCCGAGCCCTTTTGTGCCTTGATTGTTGCAGAGTCCTCAGAGTGCTTGGATGCTTGAGTAGAGTAAACTGAATACCGGACATTCAGTTCTCTCAGCAGGCCTTCTACCTCAGCAAGCCCTGGGGCTCACTTTTCAAGGGAAAGTTAGTGGTGTGTTCTTGCACGTCTGAAGGCCCAGGATGGCCTCAAGTCATTTTCCTATTGTCCTCCTGTAAAGTTCTAGGCTTCTTTTTTGTGCGAATCTTTTCAGTAACCAGGCCCCAGCATGGCCTGAGCTTCCTTTGGCCAAACAAAAAGCTTTAAGGGACAGATATTTAGCTCAGTGGTTCTGGTGCCTGCCTTGCAAGCGCAAGGGCTGGGGTTCGATCCCCAGTAACCATATACCACAATACCGGGCATGGAGACTCATGCCCACCATCAATCAGTACCACATACCAAGGTGCCAGGCGTGGTGGCTCACACCTGTAATCCCAGCACTTGGGAGGCAGAGGCAGGAGGATTGCTGCAAGTTCAAGGCTGTGCTCAGAGCCAACGTGAACTACAAAAACCAAGGCCCTGCCTCCAAAAAAAAAAAATCTTTATGATTGGTAACCTTGAAATTTCCTCCACTAGGAGAAATTAATTAGTCTCCTCCTTACTTTTACATCAGCAAAATATAGACAAATTTTCTGCCAGAGCGTAACTCACATGGCCTAGTACTCAAGCACCAGTCGAGTTCGTATCCCCATCTGACACGTCTTGAACCCGGCCTATCACATCATCATTTCTATCAGCATTCTGGTCTTCTGAGTCCTAGCTAGAATCTCCCATCAAGGTTCATAGCATGCTAGGACTCCTTCTCCCAGGTGAAATCTCCAAACCAGTCCAAATTCCTCAAGAGAGCCAGTTCCAGAGGCTTTTGCACAATGCAGTCAGTCACCAGAAGGACTCCACTTTTCTGATACCAAAATCTATCTTAGACATACTAACAAGTATCTCATCTTTGTAATAAAATTATCTCCCCAAAATTTCATTTATGAACACATGAAGTTTGGAGGGACATCTAGATATAAACCGAAACATTCAGCCCCTTGTCCCATGAAAACCCATGTCCTATAAATGCTTTTCCCTGAACATATTCTACAGAGTAGACTGCTGAGGTATCTTTCTCCAAAGTTGTAGACAAGCCCAGAAAATACTGTATTCTCTGTCGGGCCATTACAATGAATGCTAACTAGCATTCTAAAGGATCTTATAAATCCTAGCCAAATGAACTATATTAAACTATGTTTCGTTCCAGTTTTTGCTTTAGTAAGTTTTTTTGTTCCTATGACAAAATACCTGAGATAATCAACATAAACCTGAGAGTCTTTCTCCGAACTATAAAAACAAGTGTAGAAAATACCACATTCTCTATCCTTATGCCTTACAGAATCATAATGAATACTAACTAGCATATTAAAGACTCTTATGAGTCCTATTAAAATGAAACCAGAACTCACTTAACTATATTTTACCAAGAATCTTTGTATTTGTGTTTTCTTTCCTGTGACAAAATACCTGACCTAATCCACTTATAAGGAGAAAAGATTTATTTTGGCTCATAGTTTCAAGATGTCAATCCAAGTGCTTAGCCCCTTCACTTTGGGCCTGCAATAAGGTAGAGCTCACAGTGAGAGCGGATGGTGAGTAGCGTTGTTCACCTCACAGCTGCTAGGAGGCAGAGAGGGAAAAGGCATCCAAGTGTGAGTATCCCCTCTGAAGACACACTGCCTACTTTCCACCACCTTGAGATAGCTACACAAATCACTCACCGAGCCTTCAACCCCAGCCTTTGGAGGACACTGAAAGCCCAAACTATAACAATTATTGACTAACAAAATTATAAAATATTTCAAATAAAAATTAACATGCTGAAAAAAACTGATATTCCAGATAAAGGATGGTGAAACTTTGACAGACTGAGTGCCCAAACTGCAACCCAAAATCCTCTTATTCGTTGCAAAGTGCCAACCCCAATTAAGCTTGAATGCTAATGTTTTAGTTTAGAAAAAACTACTCATGCATTAATATATTTTGTCTTAAAAGGAAAACAAATGACACACAGGCCATAAGTTCATCACCACTGTTTTAGATGTTTGACTCTTTTGCATTGTAATTAATGCAATGAGAGCCCTTAAACTACTTTATAAATTAAATATACTTCTAAGAGTTTGAAGGCAATCATTTATATCTTAAATGCCATCCACCATCTTTTTAAGGGATTGCTATTCCCCAAATCTTGAAACAAATTATCATAGGTGACCAGAATTTAATTAAAAAGTTAGCATAGTGAATATTTTATGGAGCTGATATATCTATTATTAAGGGAAGATATTTTTAATAGCTGTTCAGAAATCTCAGTTGAATGAGCAAAGGGAGAGATTTAATTTATTATTTTGATATTTTTCTCTGATCATTGGAGGAATTGTTTTACACCTACTGTGTGCCTCAGCCTTTGACCTCTGGAAGAGCTCACAAAGACACGCTGAGAGCTTGTCATCCTCGGAACTGTGTGTCACTCAACAGTGATCAAGGGACAAGACCGCAGGATGAAGCAGACAGCTTCCTGAGAAGTGCTACCTTCTGATCTTCTCTTTATCTTGGGGAAGAGATCAGCATAAGGCAATTTTTCTTTCAAGCCAAGTTAAGTGCAGTTTTCAAGAAATGTTCAGAATTCACAATTGTATTTCCGCCAAAGGATTTCCAAATTCTCTCAGGCCAGTAAATTAAAATGAAAAACAAATCTGTATCACACACATTGGTGTTACACGTGTCTGTTACTGAAGCCACACAGCGCACAGGTGGGTGAGAGAACTTCCGGAAGTTTCCATCATCTTCTCAGTGGACAGGGTTGAAACTGAGATGCATGTATGTACAGGTGGGGGCTCATTCTGAGGGGAAAAGAAGAAATTTATGGTATGAGAGACAATATTTGCAAACTTTCATCTCTAGAAGAAGACTTGTCATAAGTCTCATGTTATTTGTCTTTTTCAAAGACTTTTACGGATAAATGAATGCCACTGTCGTACAGAACTACATCTCTGTTAAAAGTATTTAGCTTTCATTTGAATTTTCAGTGATATCTTCTCATAGTATGACTGTACAAGATCAAACACAATGATTTTAAAAGATAAGATGACTTTTTACAATTTCATGCACTTCTCTTATACAGCTATTCTCCTGCACCTGTGTCAAGCAGCTAAAAATAAAAAAGAACTGGTGTGATCCACTTCCTGGTTTCCTTTCTATCTCTCTTACACACAAGCTATCTTTTACTCAATAAATTTTTCTCTTAAAAATAAATAAATAATAAATATAAAAGGGCATTAAAGAAGACATGGTAGTACCTTCTGAGCAAGGGTAATTTCCAGCCCATTTGCTTTTACTAGTGTTTATTTACCCTTATTTGAAGTAGCCATTTGTATTTAACTTTGTCACCAGTTAAATGCTAATTACCAATTTTCACACTGTACTTACTGTTGTAGCTCAATGAGATTAGAACAAAAAAGTAAGAAAACAAATTTTATGTATGGGGGGATGGTAGGGTGGGTAGGGCTATGGGAAAAAATGAGAATTAAGTTGTGTCTTATATTGGTACAAATCCCCATTATGGAGTGCGATCACGATGCGTGTATGTAATGTACCAATAAAGATTTAAAAAAAAAAAAGAAAAGAAAACATGCAAAAAATAGTATATTTTATTGATTTTATTCAGACACATAAGTAGACAGGTGACTGATTACTTACCTAAGCTCTGTATTCCCCTCACAGAACATAATACTTTGGGCTACCCAGACTCACCTGGAACTTCTCTAAATCCTTCTCTCCCCTGGGCTCCCAACACATATCCCCACCGTGTGAGCTCCCTGCGTGTTACTTCTGTGCAGAAATAAAGCCATGCCTACACCCTCTGTCTGTATGCTAGGAAGGGATGCACTGTGTACGCAGTTACATTTCCTCTTTCCCTTCAGACCCAGGGAAAGCATTCTCTTCCCTCTGTCAACCTCACCCTCTATTTCACTCTTCCTTTTTATTTTGAGCTCGGTTCTCACTAAGTCATGGAGTTGTTTGGTCAGGCTCCACTTTGTGATCCTCCTGTCTCATCCTCCTAGGATGCATGCTCAGTACAAGCAGTGTTTTTAGCTGCTGGCTGCAATATATTTACTGGTGACAAGCAAGATTGCTTCACACGCACTCACCTATATCGTATCATTCTCTTGGGCAACTGCCTGCTTAGAAAGGCACCCTCCAAATTTGTGATCCCTGATGATTACTCATATCCTGAAATTCTAAATAATTTTTAATGAGGATACTCCAAAGTTTCATTCTGCTTTGGGCCTTGCAAAGTATGTATGGGTTTTTCCTTGATGAATTACTTAAGAAGAAATAGAACCTTGGTGTATCACACAAAGCATAAATATCTTCCCGGGCTCTTTTTCTTTGGTTTTATTACTGTGAACATATTGTCTCTGTGTGTAACACGTGTATGCACACATGTACATGTGACAGGTAGGAAGATAATGTGTTTGGCTGAAAACTTAAATTTTATGTGAATTAGAATCAAAGATTAGACCCATTGCAACTCCCATTCCAGGTCTAATATTTCAGGATTCTGTTTCCTGCTATCAACCAAGGAAGCACAATTAAAAAGATAGGAAGAAAAGCCCATTATCCAGCGGGGAAAGCTATCATTCCAACAACAGTGGTCTGATCCAAGCCAGCTAGTGTCCCCTTACTTTTAAAATACATGTGGGTAAAAGGAGAAAAAAGCAACTTAAAGATAGGTATTCTGAACATGAAAACATAGGTAAAATATTTTTAAATGTATAAAGATCAGTACCACATAATAATGAATAAAGAAACAGAAAGGGCAGAACTGTACACAATTGCTAACATAATCAAACACGCATTCTCCCAAGCTACTAACCTGCTCATTTGGTCTCGTTATGAGTTCACCTTCCAGTATTTCCGCCACACACATTCGTATAATTATTTGGAACCCCTAATTATTTAAAATTTCTATTAGAAGGACTTTTTATATAGATTACATTCTAAAGACTGTACACAACATCTGATATTTATTTATATTGGAACTATGCGTTGAACCTGAGATAAGGAATGGTATTCATGAAATAATAAACACTTTCCACCAAGAGGTGTGTCGATACAATGTGTCTGAACCGTGTAATTTCTTTTCAAATTTAAAAATCAGTGGAATTCTCTTTCCCATAAAGAAACACTTTTATAACCCACATTTTGAAAATATAAGCTTTCTGGGGATCAAAAGCTTTCTCTAGCCATGCAGAAGTAGGATAGAGTTAAAACATTTTCCTGACATTCTCTGGACTCAATGGAATTCAACAGGGAAGCTGTTAAAAAGCTCATTCGGTGGTAATAGTCTTCAGAGAGAATGCTTCGGATATGAAATTATGACCCCAAGGTGAATGGAAAGCCAGGGAGGCCTCTGCTTATAATTATAGTTCCAAAGCTATTTCAATTTAAGTACATTTTGGAAGTTTCAAATATGTGAATTATTTGTCAAACTGCTACCCTGACACATACTTTAATGTGTATTTTGGGTGCTCCACAAAAGCACCTTGCAGATCAAATGAAATTTGGATTTACAGATTATAAATCTGATAAATAGCTCCCACTTCTGTGGTTAAAGAAGTCATATTCCTATCCTGGTTCATAATACGATACAGAGGGTATTCCTAACTGTGTCCCTGAATTAGACAAAATGCCTCCGAGAAATGACCACTCCGGGCTAAGAGTGAGTGTCAAGATGCTGGCTAGAGAGCGATGCAAAAGGAAGTCACATACAGAGTCCACAGCTCGCAAAGGAGGAAGTTAAAAGGCCTGTGCTTGTCTCTTGTTTCCCCTCCAGCCATTACCTTGCCTTCTGCAGTGTTTCAGCTCCTATATTAGCAATACTTCCTCAGAATGGTCTCCCGAAATTACTGTTAGAAGCACAGAGAGCTGGTATGATGTGTAGAGAAAAACAAAGTATGAAGTTTTCTATTTACGGTTCGATCTGCTGTGAGAAATAGAATCACTCGGTTACAGAGGGCCTCAAATTTCTCTCTTCTGTCGGATGACAATCTGACACTGTTTCGTAAAGTAAATATACAAATAACATCATAGAATATGCCTTGTGTTCTTAGCAGCACATCCTATGTAAAGTGACTGTATTTGGAATGGACTCAACCTCATGCAGCCCCAAGAATTAGTAGATATCAAGTGGCACATAAGCGGATAAAAAAATAAAGTATTATAAACACTGACTTTCTACCAGTGCCAGACAGGCTCGTGTTTCCAGAATACCATACCTTTTTCAGGACCTGATCTCCACCTTCTCTAGCATTATTTTGCTTTGTTGCTGTTTTACATTGCATTATATTTTATATTCTGACATTATTCAAATGTTTATAATTCTTTGCAAGCATCATGTACTCTTATGATTTGTGCTAAAATAAAATAAGCTTCACATTCACAAACAGAGGCTACTTAGCAACTGCCGTCCTAGAATTAAGATTTATTTCACATATCTTTCAAGCAATCTTTCACAAATGGGGAACAGTGGTTCGGTGTCCTCACGAAAGCTCTCTGTCCACAAACGTGTTTGGACTCACATTCTATTTGTTGCCCGTGGAAGGTCTATATATTTCTGCTGCTACAGATAGGCCACTTTCTTCGGACAGATATAATATCCAAGAGCCTTTGTTGTTCAGCCCCCCATGGCTGGTGCTTCTTTGTCCATTTCTCCCCTAGATAAATTCTAGGATCTCCAGGGATTTCAGATGATGACACAGGTCCTAAGACTCTGAACCAAACATATGTGGACCACAACAAATCCACAAGGCCCAAAGACCAAGAAAAAGTCAAGCCAAAGGTTAGCATCAGAGATAACCTTTGTTGCAGGCTACATGCACAGCCCTGAGTTACCCCACAGAATAGTCCAGTGCAATAATCTTGACAGGCCTGGACAGGAGGATAAAAGGGAGAAAGTATAGAGCGTGAGAATGGACTCATTATATCAGCACTGAAAGGAGGAGCTGCAATTCTTTCTCATCTCTAAGAATTACATCTCTGGGAGCCTCAAACAACAGCAGTTCATACTTCTGAATCAGGGGCAGGAGGAGCTGTCAACAGCACAGAGATAGTCAGTCCTTTCTAAAAGTTCCCTCACACGTGACACTAAACACCTCTGCCTCTCCACCCACGCTAAGGATATGGTGACCTGGTGTCACAAACCTAAGTTAAAAGAAGACACACCTTGGCCTTCTAACCAGAAAACCATCCAAAAAAAATGCTTTCATCCAGAACACCCTAAAGGTACGTTGCACTCACTCCCACATTTGTGGGAGACAAAAGCAAAACCATGAAAATGAGCCCGGGAGGTGACTGAGCGTATCGACGATTTCAGTGATTTGGTAGCTGTTGTTCAATAAGTTGTTCACATGTGGTTTCCACATATATAAATAAATGTAGGTTAGACATATAGAAGTAAAAGGTAGGTTCAACTAAAAACCACAGGAACAAAAGACTGCACCTACACCGAGCACGAACTATCTGATTTGTGTTTGTAATAAACATACGAATTTATTAAAGAGCCACAGGGAGAAGTTATTGTTGAATATGCAGAAAGAGGAGTCGTTTTAGCCATGGGGATATTTCACAGGCAGATGGAAGTGAAAATGCAAAATTGTTCCAGTTAAGCAAAAGCTCCAGATAAATTCTCAAGATTAAACATGTTAGCAGTTCTGTACAATTGGCATTATTTTTAATCGTCTCTTACTGAATTCTTTATACAAGTTCAGTTTTTTTATCATCCTACTCCTTTGAAGCAACACTGAGTATGAAAAACTGAACAGCAAGGAGAGCTTTTGGCCAGGCGGCAGGCAGGAACACAGGGGAAAGATGATGTTTTAACAGGACCGTGAAAGGGTGACAGATGTGCAAGGAGAAGTTCTTCAGCACATTAGACATGCAGCCCATTAAGCCCCCAAACTTGTGAAATGTCTCATCCTTCAGGCTGAGATTCACTACACAAACGACTCAGTACATCTCAGACACATTAGAATTAGAATACTGGTGTTTTAGACTTATTTCTAGAAGCATCCATTTGAATTGACGGGTGGAATTTCTGAAAACAAAAATAATAATAATAATGTAGTTCTAAGACCAGAAAGGAATATGTGTCACAGACATTAAGAAATACCCTGAGATCACAATCTCTCAGTCAGATTCCAAACTCTGCCAGACATGAGGCATGTGACCCTCGGGTACTTGTTAAGACTCCTCACACTACTGTTTCCTCTCTTTCTAAGTGGGAATAGTAACATCTCCTGTCCTACAAGGGTGTTGTAAGAACTAAATCATATATACAATACCTATTAAAGACAGAGATAAATGGCGGAAATAGTCAAAGAGCACAATAATTATGCAAATGTTTTGTTGTTGTGATGATCTATAAATTCTAGGAATTTCTGTATCTTGCATATACCAGTAAAGTGCTTCCTGGCCTAAACTTGAGTGCAACTTGTTTGGAAAAGCAAAGGCTAAGCCAAGGATTTAGCTCAGTGGTTCTGGAACCTGTCTTGCAAGCGCAAAGGCCAGTGTTTGATCCCCCCAGTAACCACATACAATACTGGATGTGGAGACTCACGCCCAGCAGTAATCAGTACCACACACCACAGTGCCGGGCGTGGTGGCTCACACCTCTAATCCCGGCTCTTGGGAGGCAGAGGCAGGAGGATTGCTGTGATGTGAGTTTGAGGCTGAGCTCAGGGCCAGCCTGAACCACAAAGCGAGACCATGTCTCAAGAAAAAAAGCAAAGCAAGGGTTCAGACACTTAGTATAAAGTGACTATGATGTGTATATATAATGTAACAATAAAGATAAAAAAATATATATGTTTAATGCTTGAGAACCAGAGCCTCACACTAATTTAACTTCTGCCCAACATAAATGATGGCCCAATGTTAAGGTAGAAAAAGAAAATGCTCAATACTTACGCTGTTTTACTAAAACAGACCCAAGAAAAGGTTAATTTCTTTTCATATTGAATTATGAAAGAAATTCCCTTCACGAGTCATTGGAATCTTCCTAAAAATATAAATAAATTTAAAATTAAAGGAGATCTTTAATAATATCAAGTCCAAAACATTCACTTCACAAGAAGAAATTTAAGGGCCAGGGATTTAGCTCAGTGGTTCAGGACTTTGCCTGGCCAGCATAAGCTCCCAAGTTCTATTCTGGTACCACAAACCTCAGTGCTGGACATAGTGGCTCACACCTGTAATCCTAGCACTTGGGAGGCAGGAGGACTGCTTTGAGTTCAAGCCTAGCCTGAGCTATATAGAGAGTTTAGGACCATCCTGAACTACAAAAAATAAGACCCTGTCTCAAAAAAAAAAAAAAAAAAAACAAGAGGAAATACAATCCTGTTATAGCTTGTACCTACATGTCCCCCCAAAGCCTCATACAGTCATGGTGGGGTTTTTGGAGTGGGAAAGATCAATGGGTATGTGATAATGGGATGGGGGGTATGTGATACTAAATTAGTTCACTGATTGGAATTAGCATATTTCTGGACATGATTGAATGGATTTACTGAAAAACAGAAGCCTCACCTGAAAAGCTTGTACCCTGGGTGGGATAAAGGGAAAAAATAGGCTTGCTGGTGCTGCTTCTGCTGCTTCACTGCCTCCTGGAGTGCACTGCCTTCCTGCCATGGACTGTTTCTCCTCTGCCATGTTCCTGTACCATGTCATCCTGCTCTGGAGCAGCTGACCATGGACTGTCACCTCTACAAACTAGAGCTAAAATAAACCTTTCCTCTAATTGTGAGTATCGGGTGTTTCATCCTAATAAAAAAAATAACTAAGGTAAATCTCAAATATATACGACTTTCACAGGTTACAACAGGGTAATGACAAGAGTCCACATACTAAAATTATGTTCCCCATTACAGTATTGCTCATCCTAAGACTTAACATTATGGATGCGATGAACTTCCTAGTACAAACCAGAGCAAGAGAGTGCCTTTTACTATTTGCTTAATGGATTATCAACTCTTATTACAAATCAAGTGGCCTAAATAAAATATTTAAAAGATTAAGAAATTTGACATTTTCCTAAAATAGAAAATAATTAAGTTTTTTAAGACAACATTTGGGTAAGGGGTAGAAATAAAAGTCAATAGTACAGTGCTTGCTCAACATATGTAAGGCACTGAGTTCAATCCCCAGTACTGAAAAAAAAATTAGTCAACTTCCTGGAAGACTTGTAAGAGAAAATAAAGATAACCTTCTTTGTTTTTTTTCTGATAATTATATTCAAGAATTCATAATTTTCTTCAAGATTTTTTTCAAAGATGTGAAAGGCTGTTGTTAACAAACAATGGTGGCTTTCCAAATCCAGGGCTAAAATGTAAGTAAACTATTGGAAGATTTTAGATCAACATTGTAGATTTTACATCTAAAGGTAGTCACAGCACAACCTCTTCCTTGACATGTTCATTTGCAGTGTGGCCTTATCATTCTTCACCTAGCAAATGGATTTTGCTTCCTTTCTCTCCGTATGTTGCCCTTGTAATTTGTTTTGAAAGATAAGATATATTAGATGTGACACTATTGGGGGGGGTCTTCATCACCCCTAAATGTCCCTCAGTGGGGATGAGATCTGGGGTGTATTGGACAGACAAAGAATGAAGCAGACAGCTGATGGCCCAAATTACCATTTATTATAAGATGCTAGCTATATTATAAGCTGCCAGCTCTCTCCCGAAAGTGAGTTCAGCTGAGGAGAGAGGCTAGTAAACATTTGCCAAGTATTACCAAGTACACGTAGACAAAGAGATTCTGATAAAGAATTTGCTGCACAAAGAAGGGGAACGTGTTCTTCTCATAATCTGGGCACAGTATAGGAGTCTCAGTCCCCAAGCATGTAGGCTTCTTCATAGGTCACTCCAGGCCTCGGGCCTGGCGTTCCAGGGACCCCACAGCTATCTGCAGGACTTGTCTCAAACTAACCTCCACATGATACCACATAGCTTCTGAAGCTAGGCCTTAAAAACAGCTGCACCGATTCCAGCTTGAGAGCTCACACGACTGCTTTGAAAAGCCTGCTCACCATACTATGAGGAAGCACAAGCACACAAGGAGAGAGGACTCTTGCTTAAGTCATGTTGAAATCCTAAGGCAAATGCCAGCTGCCAGCAAGTGAGTGAGATCATTTAGGCCTTCTGCCCATCACCTCGGAAATGCTATATGAAGCATAAATGCTCAGAAGGGCTCTGCTGAAATTCTCAGCCTAGAAAATGCTGGGAAGATTGAAAAATGGCTTCAATCACTTAGTTGACCTTCCAAAGGTCATATTCTATGTATTCTTCTGGCGGGATTGGATGTTCACTCCACATTCATCTGAGAAGCACTAATGTTTCCTCGAAATAGCACCTACCAGGTGCATCTTAATTTCCTCTTATTTATCTTTCTCTCTCATAGGTTGTATAAAAATAGCCTCACACAATAATAGATAACTGTGCCACTACAGAAAATGGTGAAATCCTAGTAAATGTATGTCAGTACTTACAACTACAGGTAGTATATACTTTCTAGAATAGGTCAGTTCACTAGAAATAAATAGGGTTGTTAAAACTTTTTAAGAAAAAAATTATACATATAATTTATACTTAATAAATTATTTATAATTATATATATATAATTTTTCTTATTGTAATCGGTTGGCAAAATTATCTACCTATATTTATATCCTTTTATCAATCCTTTCTAAGTAATTTTGAGGTTTCCAAGGGACTGACACTTAGAAGCTCGGTCTTTTTCACAATGGTATGGCTGCATCTTTGACTCTCATACATTAGCTTGCTAAAGTAATATATTTTGTTGTTACCAATGCCACAATTTCCAGTCCTGTCATTGAAGTCATCACTGGGCTGCTACAGCTTACTGCTCATTTTTTGTTGTTGTTTTAAAGTGTTAAGATCTTGGCCAATGTCATTGATTGTCAAGTCCAGTCTACCTGACATCTATTCAAACCAGGGAAAAATGTTTGATCTAGCAACTAGTAAGTGCAATTTCAGTGCTTTACCTGAGTAAATAAAATGATCTTGCCCCTTTGTCAGTTGACACACATACATATATATGTGACTAAAATATCACATTGTCCTCCATAAGTAACATATAAATACTAGGCATCAGTTGAATATATACATATAAAAATAGTCTTATTACACTGAGTGACACTCATTCACTCTTGTTTGTCTGTTTGTTTGTTTAATGATGCTGTTCTTTGCACCAGGATGCAGTGGAAAAGCAAGACAAGCAAGCATTCTGCTCTCATGAAAACTGTAGTCTACTTGAGGAGGGAGACCAAAAACAAATACATCGAGAAAATACAAATACATTGAGAATGTACAAATTCTAATGCATTAAAAAAAGAAAAACATGGAATGCTGGGATAGAACAAGATGAGGAAGACCTACTGTAGAGGCAAAGGATGGCCTTTCTGTGAAAAGGATACATTAGTGGCCTCAAAACTATGAAAAAAAAGAGGAGAAAAAAAGTAAGATCAGGGGAAATATTTCTAGGCAAAGGAAACAATACGTTCAAAGACCTCAGTGTTACAAAAAGAATTTGGGCAGTCCCAGCAGCTGAAAGAGGAAGAACTTGAGGCAAAGAATACTGGGATAAGTGTATCAGAGGGAGTCATGGACACACAGGGAGCACATCCTGCAGGGTCTCGAAAGCCAAAGAAAGAAGTTTTCACAAGATGTATAAAGAGAGCAAAAGGCAGCTGACGAGGGAATGGCATGATGCTGTACAACCTTTGTAAATGCCATGGGGAAAATGAAAGAGAAGAGACTAAAAGGGAAAATCTGGAAGAAAATTATCCATCCAAGGGTGCATCGCCCTAGTCTAGAGGAAGAAGACAAGAAAAAAATGACCCTGAGACATGTACAGGGGTGGAAAGTCAAACTAGCATTGATTCACCCAACCAAATAATAAACTTCAATTATCTATGTATTTCATTTCCCAGTCCTCACTCTCAATGGACACCTACCTGGGTATGTTTTCTTGTCCTTTATTTCTGCCTAAAACTTTAATGGATTTCATTTATGTATGAACTACAAGTGCTGCTGCAAATGTACATATTCCTAAGCTGAGTTTTTCTGAGCTACCTGGATGAACATAAACCCCTGTAGAATGGCCTGTCATCTTTTTTCTCTATATGTTTTCATACAGCAGGTTTAAATGTCATACACGGCAGGAACCCAAATTTCTCAAGCCACCTCTATTCAATCATTTCCTTCTATCTCAGGGAAAACTTACCCCCAAAGTTCCTCATTGACTCTAATGTTCCACTGACTCACATCTGTCACTATTGAGATAAAATAGCAAGTAAAAAGCCAGCCAAAAAAGTAACTCTCAGCCCAAGGAATTCTACTTCACTGGCCAAAGTCTAGGAGCATGACCAGACTTCCATGGATCTGGAGTCAGAAGAGATGAGGGCAGAGAATGATTTAGATAAGACGAGATCTTAAATTAAAATGTCACTCCAAGAAAGTATATAGCCTCTAACATCACATATGTATCACCAGTATCATCAGTCAAGGTTGAAGGGTTAAATAACCCAGGACATCAAAGCTAAGGGCCAGTGGATATCTAGATGATCAAGTATTAACATGAGGGAGGAAGTGGAAATTACAGCCTTCAAAAGAGGAGATGATCTAACCCTAAAGACATTCACTGGATACTTCTTTAGTTTCAAAATCTTTCCTTCACTCGAGTCAGATTGGAAGGCAGTTGACACAGCATCTTCTTGTCCCCCAACAAGGCACTTGTGCCCCACTTTCACTACTGTCTTAGTGAGTTCAGTCTTCTGTAATAAAATGCCATGGACTGGGCAGCTTAAAAGTAAAACTGATTTATTGTTTACAGTTCTGAAAGCTGAAAGGTTATGATTGCAACCGATATAGTGGCATTCTACCGGGGACACTCTTCTAGATTTCGGACTGTCTAACTTTCCTAGTATCCTCATGTGGAAGAAAACAAATAGGAAACTTCTGCTATCTCCTTTATAAAACACAAATCCCACTCAAGAGAGTACACAAACATTCTGTCCATAACAATGATCACTTCTCTGTACCTCTCACTAACCAGAACTGTATCTCATTCATAATTGTATTAACAGTACCTTTATAATACCTGACATGAAAATATTTTCTCAACAGGTGTTTATTTTATGAACAACTATATGTCTTCCCCCTCCCATCATAATTAGAAAAGGTCTAGGTCTTTGGTCATTAACCCCTGCTATGGTGTTCAAAGCCCAAGCGTGAGAGGATTGGTTGCCAGGTTTTGGCACCCACAGAGGTGGGAGAAATTTTAAGAGGTGGGAGCTTAGAGGGAAGAATTTAAGTCACTTAGAAAGGGCACTTGAGAGGGATGTCGGGACCCCAGCTGCTTTTCTCCTTCTGCGCTTCCCAGAAGTTGTGGGATAAACAACATTTTCTGCCATGTTCTGTCATAGTGATGCACTGCCCAAGAACAAGCCGTAAATTGTTGGAGCCAACCAACTCCATGCTGAATACCCCATAACTCTGAGCTGAAATTATCCTTCTGCCTTCTAAATTGACTGTCTCAGAGTTTGGTTTGGTTTGATTTTGTTTCATTTCATTTCATTTTGTTTGCAGTGACTAAAAGCTAACATATCTGCTAAGAAAAGATTGAGTTTAGTGATGTTCCAAATTTATCAGTAAAAGAAAATATGAATTTACTCAATTTTGAAGTATTCTGAATCCTAGAAATGAAGAGGTTGTTTAGAATGTCAAAGCTTATAATTTTAGGATGTTATAAATATATATTTATATATAATTTTATATTTGACCATCAACTCTCCACAGTACACTTAAAGGATATTTTTTGACACAGCAAGCAATGGCCAAAAAGGCTTTTTGAAGTATAAATTACTGACTATCCATACATAGAGAGAAATTAAAAGAAAAATATTGTTAGTAATGTTCTGAAAACTGCACTCATTAAATTGACGGGATTTAATTTCTTTTCTCTAAGCTTCTAAAAAGCAATAAATGCCAAGTATTGATATAATTAAAAAAAAGACATTTGCTAAGGCCACTTACAGAGGCTTCTTTGCTTCAGACTAGATCATAGAACCTGAATGAAGTACATGTGAAATTGTGATGCTTTGTCTAAAACCTGTAGGATTTAGAGAGAGGTCAGGACCATGTCATGATTCTATGACACAGACAACCTAATAAACACAATGGAAAACACATATGAGTCCATGAAGTTCTACAGAAGGCCGAACAATAGTACAGGGGGAATATCACTATCAGACAAGGAAAAATGCCTTTCAACACCCAATTTGAGTTAATTATAGTACATTCAATAAATAATATCTCTTTCATACTACAAATTATGCTAATAAATATAAGGAAGCATCAATAGTGGGCATGTGGACCTACAAAACAATCTTTAAAAATAATTTCACTAATACGCCATTAATTTGTGAAATAAGACATAACTAGCTCTTCATATAATATCATTTTATGTGTATTAATATTGTTTTTGGCTGAAGTCCTGCTAGTTTTCCAAATATTAGTCTGTAAGTATAACTTCCAGTGTTATAAGGCAATGGCCCAAATATTCTTTATCTTATGAGTTAATTTAATGACCAAATCCTCCTTTTCTTCCCTTAGATAATTGTCTCCATGAATTTCCAGATGGATAATGAGAGTCGACATATGTTAAGCCAAAGCAATCATGCTGTCTTGCTGTTTCCTGTTCTGGCACTGTGTTTGTCAGCTTTCCCTTCACTCAGATACAATATCCAATATGCAAAACTTGCAGGAGGAGAAATTTAATTTGGCTCATCAGTTCAGGAGAATCAGTCCATGGTTAACTGGCTCCAAGGCAGAAACATCATGGCAAAAGGGCAGTGCCAGAGCAGAGCTGGATAGTTCACAGCAGCCAGGAGGCAAAGCAGCGAACAGTTCTAGGGAACAATATTCAGGCTCACGCTTCCATAACCCACCCAGACACCTGTCACACACATTCCGATCTCAGTCTCTCATCTCTGCCTCTGTCTCTGTCTCTGTCTCTGTCTCCATCTCTTGTCTCTCTCTTTTCTGTTTATGTACATAAACACACACACTGATTCAGGCAAAGATAAAATAAACAATATTAAATAACAGATGGGCTACTAGAATAAAAATCAGAGACTTCATAAAACAAAAGAGAGAAGGTGCTTTTGACAAATCAAGAGGAAGAAACTAAATTACTAAATCAGAAAACAAATTTTAGGTAATTTTTTTCATAATATGCCATAATTTTTACTAGACTAAAAAAAATATGCAGAAGTTCGGAGCAACCCAAAATCTTTCATATTTTGCCCTGGCATGCTCCAAAACTTCAGATTTCTCATTTACAGATGAGCCAGACTAGCTTGTATCTACAAACCCAGACCAAGTACCATGAAACAACAGATTCTCCCCTTTAAATTAATTGTGTGCATTTTATATGCTTCAACAATTATTCTTTCTTTACTGTCTATAAAGGCTCAAATTTTAATGAATTCTTGTGGTGAAAACTACTACTACAACGAACTGAATAGTATCACCTGAAATTTAACTCCTAACTGCTACTACTTCCAAATTTTATAACACTTGAAAGCAAAAAGTTTAAGGAGGTGATTAAACCAAAATCATTATGGTGTACTCTAATCCAGTACAACTGGGGTCCTTAGGAGACTAGGGCCCAGACAACAGCTGAAATGAACACACTGTGAAGACATAGAGAAGCTAAGAAGAAAGACGTTAGAGGAAACTAATTCTGGCAACACCGTCATCTAGCCTCCAGAAGTGTGAGAAAATAAATATCCATTGTGGCACCTACCAAATGTGTGCTATTTTGTTCCAGAGGTTCTAACACACCCACACAACTCCCTGTTTCCTAAATTCATGGTAATAAGTACTTCCTAAATGCAAATGCTGGTACTACTCACAAAGATGACTATTTTATAAATATCACCTGTGTCTAAAAGAAAGCATCAGAAAGTTTCTCATAAAAGAAATGCACTTTATATAATGCCATATGTGTCTTCTTCATAAATCTGACTTTCACACTTTTAGAGTCATAACTGAGCCCCAGGGCAACAGAAGTAGTATTATTTAGGGACACCAGGAAAAGAGCTACAAGATTAGAAAAACCCAGGGCTAGGTTATGGAAATAAGTATAAGACTAGCTGCAGGGTTTGCTTCCTGGAGCTATGATAAATTTTCTCAGGCAAGAGAGATCAAAACAAACTACCTGTGTTGGAGTCACCTTGACTTTTTAGCCCTGCTACTCAATTCCCTATAAAACTTCTAGCTAATGTAACATTTACTTATGCATCTGACTTAATTCACTGCCACAAAAGTTCCTTTGCAGCGAAGACCATATGTCTGCACATTGAAGTTACATCTGCTTGATAAGTTGAGGAATAAGTAAATAAAGGACTACAGAAATAAATGAGCAAAAATAAATCAAAGATTCGGGGCATCTGAGAAAATCCCAAATAGCTTACAATCAGCAGTGAAGACAGATAAATTTTCTACCAGCAGCTATTAGTAAAACAGAGTCATTGGACAATAGATATTAGTCAGCCCCTGGAGACATTATTCAATCTCATTGTAATTTAGTCCAAAAGAAGATTAGGCACAGTTACATTTAACTTTTTTCATATGGTTGTAATAGATATAACAAGACTGAGTTAATGTTGATCAATAAACTTCAGTCTCTTCTTCCAAAGGGGGAAAAATTGATCTTAAATTGTCTAGGATAAGAAGATTTGTATTTGGAAAGCAATCAAGAGATAGAACATAGTTAACTCCATGAGGACTAGTTCATGCCTTACTACATTCCTAGCCATGACATGGATAGATTTCCAATATATGTTTATTGATCTAATGTTTATCATTTTCAAAATACATTCATTAGTTCAAATAGGTAACATTTAAAATTTAATGAAAGCTGTGCTGTGAAATCAATTTCAAAGATTAATTGACCCAGAAATATCAAACGTGAATAAATGACATTTAATGAAACCAACTACTCAGGATCATGCCCTGTGGACCACACAGAACAGGTCAGTCAACGACACATAACTCCACACAGCATTTGGTCTGCAGCCAGCAGGAAAGCACTTGAAGCAGAGAACTTCATCAAGTCATATTCCCACTCTCCATGCCTGTTATTTTAATGTACATCGAGCATTCATCATTTTAATTACAGATTCATATCACCTTAGCCATCTATGTTGCAATCAAATCATTCAAAAGGTTGGCTACTTGCTTCTTTAAACCAAGAGGAAAACGTATAGGAGGGAAGGGGTGAGAGGGGGGTGGAGTTCATAAAAGAGGTATAAAGGGAATTGAGATTAATTAATGCCAACCACTGTGACAGAATTTTAATATCTCTCATATTATATAGTTCTCAAAACAACCTGCTGTGGAGAGTATAAGCATTTCCATATCACAGATAGAATATTTGAAACTCAATGGTTCACCAATTAATGTAGTGTTTTAAAACAGCCATCATTTATTTAGTTCATGATTTCATTACTCAGTAATGGAGATAAGGTTCAAATTTTCCTACTATTTATGAGGCTCCTCCAACATCTCCTGCAGGTGCACATCTGCTACTAGATGGCTTCTTCTGGGGAGTGACCAGTTGCCAGTGGGAGACACTAGCCTTTCGCGTGGTCTCTTGTACATGTGCAACAACAGGTCTGAGCCCAGAAAGGCCACACAACTACTCATTAGTTCTTCCCTCATTGTCTTGGCCAAAGAGATTGCACATCAAAGGCACAGTCAGGAAATGAGGAAAGAGAGTCCCCTAATGGGACCAGCCACAAAGTTACATAGAAAGAGAATAGAAAATTGGAAACATTTAGTACCAGATAGTAATCAAATAGACTTTGAACAGGAGTTGTAAGTCCTAACCTTATATTCTTTATTTTATCTCACCTATCATTTTCCCATTAAAACAAGATACAATTAGGCATACGAGAGAAAATGCTAGATTCTAATAAGCTGATATACAGTAATTCTGTATCTTCTCTCACATTTGGAAACCAAAGAAACAAGTGAAAGTTTATTTTTAAGTAAACTGTTCACCTACAGAAGGATCTTTTCAGCTAAACTGTTTCTCTAGATTAATCTTAGGCTCTATTTCACATGCATCAATTTATGCAGCTGCAATTGAATTGTTACATATGAAAATCAAAACATGAATAACTATGCAACAACAGATACTAAAACATTGAATTCAAACAGAGAGGATTGATTTTTCAGTAAAATGTGTTTGTGGAACAAGTGTTAGAAAATACCCCCCTGGTTATCACTGTGGTTTTATTTTCCAGCACTGCCTACGTATGGAAAGATGATATTAGGAGGTATACACATCTTACTGTCTGTCCACTGCACAGATTCTATGCCTTCCTGTCCTTCAACAGTCATTGCTTAGATTTATCCAAATCTTCAGATTCCTCAGAAGACTTCCTTCAAAGCATGTTATTTCTAGTTGAATTGTAGTCCCTTGTGATTCTAATTGTTTTGTACATTGCTAATCATAAGAACCGCAGCTGTCTATCTAACCAAAATAAATTTTGCTGCCAAACTAAAAATCCTAGGTACAGCAAAGAATTTAAAATTTTTTAAAAGCTAAAATAAAGAAAATAGTTTTGATTATACAGCAGTATCTGCAGAGCCTGATGAAAAAGTGAAGGTTAATTGTAATCCCACTTGCTATGTATTACAAATGAAGATGCTACAAAACAAAATCTCAACACCTCAAGCTCTGTCTTACCCACTGGAAGGTTTCTTCTCATCACTGTAACTTTCTAGACAGGTCTTTGTTCTGCTTAATTCAGTCCACAGTACACACTTTCGATTATACTTTTTAGTACACTCACTGTACTCTTGAGCTCCACAGTTTCTCTTTGGTTTTTTTTAGGTTTTCTCTATCTCTTCACATCATCCAGTTACTGCATTGCTTCCCTAATGTAATTAATTACATATGTTCTCTTGTAGCTTGCTGACATTTTTTTAGAATACTTATTTTGTGAGCTATCTGTTGAACGGCAAGTCTATGTTTTATTATATTCAATTGATGATCTCACAGTTCTCTGATTCTTCATGTTTTAAGTGCTTGTGTGTGGATTTGAAGAAGCAGTAGGCTCCTCCAAGATTTTATGAACTGGCTTTGGTAAGAAATAACTTTCATTAGGGGGTGTGAGAGGAAGGTTCTTTGGAATGGGCTGTGGTGTTATGTCTAGTGGGGGAGGGTGCTTGCCACGGAGGAGTGCCGTGGCTTCAGGTCCAGGTTACAGTGTCATAATCTCAGGCCACCAGAACTGCTGCATCAGTGACTGTGTGGAGTTCTCAGATGCAAGAGCAATGGGTGGTCTGAAGGCTACTGAATTCATCGGCAATACTGAGCAGCAAGGGACAAAGTAGGGTAGGGTGGGCTGATGTGCATGCACATGGGTCCCAGGGTCAGGGGTGATGGCCTGCGTGTGTGGAGCTGGGAATGCAGCTGTAGGTGCAAAAGCAGAGACAGGTGCTGGCAGCACAAGGTAAGCCAAAGGTGTGTGTGTATGTGCACAGCTGTAGGGTGCCAGCTAGTATTGTACTCCCCTGGAGGAGTCAACTACTTCTGCAAGTCAGTGTAGGACAAATTTCATTTGCTTCTAAAACAATTGTCAACAGCTCCCACAATTTGCAAAAAATGGTGACTGTTTCTATACAATAAAAATTCCTCTGATAGTGCCTCTGTATCTATCAAGACCTTGTATTACTAGGCAACAATTGCTCTTCTTCACCACAATACCTAACTTGGTTTAAAGGTCAAAGAATAGTCTCCCTGAAGGTAAAAATAAAATTAATGAATGTTTACTGTCTTTAATAGCCTTTCCATCCCTAGTTAGAACCTGTTAGAAGTGCTATATATTGACTGCTATGTCTGTCTATTTGTTTTCTCCAATTATCTTTAAATGACTAGAGGTACAAAAGAATGCCTTAAAAGAGTTAGATTGGAAAATGAAGAATCTAGTCAAACTAATTGAATCAGATGCTAGACTGAGAAAAAAGAATTTACAGTGGTGCTGTGGTGTGAGTGTCAGACGTCACACATGATGCGTGGAGCTTTTGTTTTGTAGATAAGATGGCTTTTGTTTTGGATAAGATTTGGTGTAAGGGCCAGAGAGTTGGCACCATGCACCAGAGGAGCCCAGGTGGGCTTAGCAATGGTATTAGAATCAAGCCCACATGAGCAGTTCACATATTGCTGTCATCAGTCCCATCCCTGCTCTTCACCACAGGAATCCATCATAGGCCCTATAAACAGTGCTGTAGAGATTTAGAGGGAGAATGTCCAGTCAAGTCTTCATCTATTCATGGATGGGGCTGTGGGGAGGGGTTGGGATTGTGTGGGCGTTATAGTGCACCTGCTGATGGAAGGTGGGGCCTGGTCAGGAGAGGCTACCTGTGGTGGCGTGACTCAGAAAGGCAGGCAGTATCTTCTCCCCTGATGCTCTCTTTGCTCCCTCTGCTCCCTGGCTGCCATGACGTGAGCAGTTTCCCTCTGCCAGACCCCTCTTGCTTGTTGTTCTGCCTCAGAGCCAGCTGACTATGAAATGAAAACTTGAAAAACTGTGAGCCTAAATAAATCACTCCTTCTTTACTCTGTGAATGTCGAGCCTTGCCTCTCAGACTGGGTTGATATGTATGAGGGAAAAGATAGAGATAGAACTTATGGTGAAAGATTAGATCCCTACAGTACTCAGAAGATAATAGCACAATGTCAAGAAAGATTGTTCTTTGAAGAACAGCAAAGTGGAACTGAACAAGTCTTAAATAACAACAGCTAACTTTGACCTAGCCCACCCATCACCCACTGCAGTAAGTGCTGCACTGTAACTTCCTTTATCCTCACAATAACACTAACAGGTACATAGCTTTCACGCCTATGTACAGAGAAGCTAATTTCGCACATCACATAGTACATAGCCAAGTCTGGCTCAAGACCACACCTCTGTGATGCCAGAATTCCTGCCTTCAAACTGAACATTCACCATCTCCTGTACAGAGCCTGTGGCCCTCTCAGGTGAAGAAAAGATGGACACAATTATGTCCTTTTTACATAAGAAGACATGAAGTTCTTGGCTGGATATTCTGCTTGAAATTATTATTCTAAGAAAAATGTAATGCTGCATATGAAGATAAATTACCAATTTTTTGGATAGAAGAAGTCTGGATGGTCCTTTCCTTTTGTACAGAGTGTTTATTCTCTCAGTTTGCAAAAGAAAGAAGCAGCATTCTGTGGCCATAGCTCTCCCTTAAAGGTCCTAAGTGTCTATCAGTCACCAGCTCTCAATTCCAAATCATCAAGCCTGCATTTGAGGGTGTGACCTACAACTGGGTCAAAATTTACTGTCAAAATCCATTCCAGATCACATTTAATAGGGCAGAAGCACTGTAACTATAGCCACAATGTCTTGACTATTTATTATGTGTCAGGGCTTTAGATATACTAACTCTAATTTTTACATTCCAGGGTAATACTTTGATGTTGATATACAAGTTACGATCCAAACCTGGTCAGTATGTACACTCAGAAACTCAGTGATGGCAGGAGACATGTTGCCAATTGCTCCCTTTAAAAGCTCTCCCCGCACTTGTTCATATCCATCCTATCATTCTCGCCACTCTCAGAAGAATCCCTCTTTCATGAGTGGGTTGAGCTTTGCTGTCATGGCTGGCAGCATCCTGTATTGATTCCAAACATTTACTTTTCAGGTCTTTTTTACTTTGGGAAAGAGCTAGAAATCTCCCAGTGCCAGGCTGGTGAATAAGGTAGGTGAAGACCCATCATATTTTTATGAGGCTCACTTCTCACTGGACGGCACTAGCTAGCAGAATTCACTGTATTTTTGATCACACGGAGGACTCTCCCAAACTGCTTCAGAAAGAGGCAAGAACGATGGGAGAAGTGGGTTCCAAGCAAGCGATAGTATTTTGAGGGAGATTAATGGCAGTGAATTTCTGACTATACTAAATATTAAAGATTAAATTTTCACTACATTTTATCACAATTTATATTTAAAAGACAAAATATTAAAAGCTGTAGTTTTTTACTACAAAGGCCAAGTGTTTAAGAAAAATTACTCCCTATGTTTCTTCTTTTTCATTCATCCTTTCCTTTCTTTTTCATGTTTTCCTACAACTGTTGGAGAACTCCCTTCAGACATAGCAGTAAGAGTAGCAATGACTGAGAACGTTGTCCAAGAACTCGGGCCCCGTGGTCATCTGACAGAAACTGAGCCTCCTCCATCCCTGGGAGGGACACCGAAGTAGAGAACGTTGGTTGACTAAAGCGACACTCATATGAACCGTGAGGAGACTCCAGAAGTGCAGGCAACGGAATGTCTGAAGCCATTTGAGACGCTTGACGTAGGACCAAGAGGCAGCACTTGAGACCTCAAGGCAGGTTACACCCCATGGATGCCAGAAACCAGCAACACCACGACTCCGTGCTGCCCTTGCCGTCAGCAGAGGGACAACCCAGAGCAATGTGGAAAGGGAACAAAAGAAAGAAAATCTGCCTGACTTAAACATTTACTCAAACAGACAACCTTTAACTATCAGGGTCTGAGTTATTAGGACTGAATAACATTCTGTTTCTCGTTTATGAATAAAAAAATGCACAGTCTTAAGATATACTCAGTCATAAAGAAATAAAAAATAAGATGTTTTGCATATCCAATATTGTAGTGGTAAAATATTATGCCTACTGTATTCACAACATGGCTCCAAGGAAATGTTATTTTTATTACAGTAGAAACCAAATTTACACAAAATTAAATAACTTTCCCAGCTTGTGATGTTTTTAATTTTTATTTTTATTAGTATACTTTTGTGATATATGACAACTACATCCATCATGGAGAGTCAGTGCATGTACAGGACACATCTTCATTCTTTCTTTTTTTTTCTTTCTTTTTTTTTTTTTTTGTTTGTGTTCTAGGGATCAAGCTCAGGCCCTTATGCTTCTAAAGTTACTAAAGTTGGCACAGAGCCACTGGAGCTAAATCCCCAACCACCACATCTTTATTCTTTTTACGTACTTTCTCCATTCCTCCACCTCTTGACAATTTCTGCTGAGCTTCCTGTTCAGGTGTTTCCTGCTCTAAAATCCATCTGCAGTATCATGTAATATGTTAACCTTGTTGTTCGTGGCATATTAAGGCAGGTAGATCCTCAGGGAGGCTCACTGCCACAGGTGCCTTCTCATGCCTGCACATTCTGAACATTCACGACTCATGGTGTCTTTCCTGAGTCTCTTCACAACTGTCTCTCATTAGGCCTCTGTACTACTATATTCTCTCAGGTCCTGATGCACGTCTGGAAGTTTATGCTGGACTTTTAAGTGTATCAGAGGTTTCTGGAGCCCTACTTATTCTCAGAAATTCAGTAACTTAACACTGGCACCACTGATGGTATCCAAGATCTCCTCACACAGAGATGTTCCATAGCCTACAGTGACTGTGTAGATTCCCACCTGACAAACAAGTACAGAACGATCTCCAGATCTCCTGCTTCTGCCAAGGTGCAGCATGATGCCCATGGGCCTCTTCGACACAGTCAACCGAATCTCCAACACTCCTCTTTACATTTGCACCAGTTCTCAAAAGTGTCTCTCGCATTTGTGGGTGATCGTTCTCTTCTCTAGCAGCATATTGTGTCAAGAGACCATCATACTTTTATCTCATTTCTAATCTCAAACATTACAAATTTTGGAAGCAAACACATGCAAATGAATAGATGAATGAAAAGATTTTCTTTATAAAAACACCAAATTCTCTGTGTTATAAAGACATATTGAATTATTTAGTAGTAATGGACCTCTAACAATGATTAGAACTGTCTGTGTCTCTCATATATATGTAAACAGTGAACACTGTTTTTAAAAAATCTGATGGTACTTATTTCCAAGGCACATGCTTTTGAAAGTGGTACATTTGTAATGATGAGAGTAATGATAGAGTCAGACACAATTATGCATGCCTGTGTCTCTAGTTGCAGAAAATCTGAAGCCTGAGGTAGGAAAATCAGTGAGGCTACTCTGGGCTACACAGAGAGGCCCCATCTAAGAAAGAAAGGGGGTGGGAAGAAAGGGAAAGGAAGAGATGAGAAGGGAAAGGAAGAAAAGAAAAGGAAAAACTGTGTTTACAAAAGACATTATGAGATATCTCCCAGACATCTTTAGTTAACTGCACTAGAAGCAAAAATGAAAGCTGAAATCATGCTACCTTCTGTTGGTATCTGTTCTTTATACCTTCCCCCAGTCCATTCTTCCTCTTTCTTAAAACAGCATTTGGTTTTTCTTTTCAGACACCATCCTTACTGATCAGATCAATGCACTTGGCTTGGGTATGGCTGACCACAGTCCTCTAGACACATCCAGTCCATCAACATACTCATTCTCATGAGCATAGAACTGGTTCAGAGGTAGATACATAATCAACATCAGAACGACTCAAAGTTGTTTTTTCTTGGGAATTCTGAGCAAGAGCTGTTCTTTCCATCTGAATGGCTTACTTGGAGGATGGGTCCAGAGCCCTACCTGACTGAAAAAGTAGAAAGCTATGAGAGGGAAGCAGAGCAGGGAGGTGGAGTCCCCATGCATACAACAGAAAGTGAGTCTAGCTGCAGACAGGTTTGCCTGGAGTTTTCAAGTACAGCAGCCAATTTTCTTTTTTCTTATTCAGGCTATTACTAGTCAGATTTCAGTCACCTGTGGCCCCGGGTATCTTGATTCATTCACTACCCCAAGGAGGCACAACTGTTCCCCAGGCGACAAATAATGCAAGTACCATCCTTAGGAAGAGTTAGCTCATAACGCTTAAGATAAGTTAATTTGTTCTCGTGAATCTCCATCCTTTATCTTAGTATGGAGAAAAAAAAAAAAGTTACAGGACTATTGAAATGTCAATTTATTTCTTCTACAACTAAAGAAATGAGACCAACTTCAAATTTCTGCTCCTATTCTCTCAATTAATTGAGACATCACAGTGTTCAAAAAACTTCAAATTAAGATCCACTCAGTGAGTGCTGTGAGCCACAGTCTTAGCAAACCACCTTGGGATCCCAGGTGAAAGACCAGATAAAAGACAAGGTAGTGTCATTAAGGAATGTATCCACCATTATTCTTTCAAGAAAAAAATACAAGAATGAAAATCTTGGAACTGATCATTACAGGGACAAAAATGGCGAGCTGATTAAGGTGGAAAAAAATCTCCTTATCTCTTAATGTAACACAACCTTTTGGGACCTCTGAATGGATGCATGGCTTTGATTAATATCTTCTAATTCCTCCCAGATCCTCTGCCTCTTCTCCCTCAGCACAAACACACACACATACCGGCACCCCTGAAAGGCCCACTGTGTGCCTTTGAAAAGTGTTCTGAGGAAAACAAGCAACAATCGCACATTAGGATGCTGCTAGTGTCACTTCATGAAATGCTTCACCAAAAGAGAGCTGCTTAGGAAAGACAAACATGTCTAAAAGGAATAAGAAAACGATAAGGAAACCTCAGGAATATCAGTTCTGACTTCTCTTTAGGAGGCAGGAAGCCAGAAAAGATAGAAGCTGAACGAAATGTAAAGGGCTCTTTCTCAGTAAAGTGCTTGTTACAGAAAGTTTTAGGATGTAGCTTGTGACTCAGTAGGTAGGCTAATTGTAATTGTTCTAGAAACGAGTTTAGGGGACACATAACAAATGCATCTTCTGCAGCCTCCACACCAGGACTAATTCCTACGGTGCCACATCACTTCATATAAAGGTCAGAGGAAGAAACGCTCAAGTGCTAATGATGAAAGAACAGGTCATCTCTTAAGAATTAATTACTAGGAGGAAGGAATTGATGGTCTTTGGCTCTACCTTCAGCTATTAACCCCAGCTGGCCATTAATCCTCAGAGAAGGCCCTGTGCCTGGGGGTGTTATTGCTATGATAAAGCACAAGTGAAGGAAACTGAACACGCAAGAACATCAGTGCAAGAAATTTAATTCATTGAAAGGTGCACTTTGAAAAGCGTAATCAAGACAGCTCAGAGAAACAAGTGATCTGTATGAAATCAGCCAGCTTGCATCCATCACCTCCTTTTAGTTAGGTTAAAATGAAAACTATAAATGGTGCCAAAACTAGGCTCTGAGGCTGCCTGGTTTACATACGAGCCCTGTGATTGATATTCCCTCATTGTTGGTGCTCTTGATTAGTGCAATATAATTACAGGGTTTATTGCTTATGTCAGTGAAATTACAGAGAGAAGATTAGCAGCTAGCAGAGGGTTTTGCAGACATTTCCAAAGGTCTGTCCGCCCACTGACTAGTTGATAGAGTTGGTATTTTGCTCCCCACCAAATTATTTGTAAAAGAGAGCTGGACTATTTCACATGCCTTTCTGAGTGACATTTCCGGAACTGTCATCCTTACGCCTGAGGTGATAATTCCCCAAATTGGGTTTGCATGCTGGAAAAAAATTTCAAAAGCTAATCCTCATAGGCTGCTTGAAATGCCATCTCTGCAGGGACTCGTCGTGAAGCAGTGCTTCTAGAGTGACATGAAAGGATTAAGAGGTAAATAAGGGAATTGGGCATGCTCCAAAGTCAATCCATTCAATTGTAGGAAAAACAAAATATAAAAGTAGTACCACACTGGGGTTAACCATGAGGAATAAAATTTCTCAAGACACAATCAGAACAGTATGAAGCAGGAGGAAGAAATATCCTAGACCAAAAGGTAAGGGGTGAGCTAGAATTCTGAAACAACTCGAAAGTCATTTAGCTCCTTAATGGATACTGTTAGGTGATCTTTGCTGAGAGCTAATCTTTGCTGTGATTCATTTTCAAATCAGTATTTAGGGCCAACTCCATTCTCTCATATAAAGACTAGTAACAAACCTGAGTGTGGAGAAGTCTCAGCCCAAGCCTCAGAACAGATTTTATACGGCATTTTCTAACTGTTAGTTTCCAAGTTTTGTAGCAAGATGCAAAGGTGCACATTTTATCACAATTTTAAAGATGAGGCAATTAATTATTCAAGAGTCCAGTGAAAATGCAAGAAGCAAGATTTGAACCTAAGTCTTCTGCTGTTCACGGACCACTTCCTTTCCACTATGCTTTTTTTTAGGTATGACATCCTAGTCTAGAATATAAATCTTCATAATGTAGCTCTAATGTCCATCTCGAGTTTTCTCTTCAAGAACTCCTTGAATATGCTCTGGTCAGAATGATGTTCAGTCATTCCTTTAACATATCCTTCTGTCTCCTACTATACTATCATCATCACCGGGGAGACTTAATTCACTATTAGGTGCTTATGTGTCTCCTCCTCTGAAGAGCTCCATACACTGCCAAAGCAAATACTCTCTTCCCGCTGTCTGACACCCCACATTGTTATTGAGACATTCACCTTTGATAGATTTCTTAGTTCATCCTTATTCATGTATGAAACATAATCACTATTTAATTATAAACTTGTAGTAAATGTTTCTAACAAGTTACTTGCATTTCATTTTTATTTTTCAGTGTTACAGAATCTTACAAAGGAGTTTGCTGAATGAATGAATGCTACCATCTCTTTCCTCATAATTTTAGTGGATTTTCTGCTTAGTATCTCTAAGCCAAACAAAGACTAACAACCAATAAGATTAAACATATACACTTACTCCTAGAGCTTGCATGAAATTTCTTCTAATTGGATTATTTGGTCCACATCTTGCAAAAAAAAAAAAAAATCCTAGCAACTCTGGGGGAGAGGGAGTTTCCTGAGATTTTTTCAGGTCGTCACTCACTGGCACACTCAATGACTGTACTACAATGGAACTCCACATCTGACAAACAGACCTCAGGCGATGACCAACTAAATGATTCTATACATGTCACAACCTCACAGAACTAAGATCAGATTACTAGTAATCAATACTACCATATATTAAGCTCATTTCTTAACAGGGGGCCAGAAAGAATCCTGACCCGAACAGTACACCACATACAGCTAAATACTGACACAGCTAATCAATTCAGCTGAGATGTATGGCATGGTATGAAGCTCTCGCTAACACACACACTCAAGTCATGATTTATAGCCGTGATGAAAGTCTACAAGAAAAGCACCTCATCAACAGAGGTTGGTTGGCATAAGGGCAAAATGATGAAATTTCCTGACGCTGTCCTCCTGGAATGTCTTCTGAAAATAAAAGCATTAGTAAGAGGCTCACTCTTTTGACTTGATAGTGTGAGGCTGTGGGTCTTCTGACCCTGAGGACTAACAGCGCGAGCCTCCTAGACAAATTCCTTCACAAAATGTATAGGTAATACAAGGGGCATTCACTGATATTTAAAGAATATGAGACTAAGTCCTATTGTTCTTTTTCTCTACTTTATTTTAAACTTCATGTGACATCATGTCCAGACATTGGAGCCATTTTCCTGCTACTTTACATACATGTCACTCTGAGAACTCTCACTGTATAATAAAGTGTGATCCCTCCTGTGTCTACACTGGTACAGAGGGGTCTTCTACTGGAAGGACTATTTCCCATCAATGTGTATACGAAGAAGATAGATGGGCTGTAGGCACTTATCCAAGAGCATAGTAGTTCTGTCATGTACATTCATTTATGAGCTGGGGCACAATTTCTAAGATATATGAAGTTCCCTTGATCTAGAGAGTTCAAAGCAAACATTTACCAATGTAGAAAAAAGCTGCAGAACCAGGAATAGAAGAAAAAGGAGACTGAGATGAAGAGAAGAAGGAAGAAGAGCCGGGAGTAAGGGACAGGAAAGGGACTAGTTACTAGTAGCAGGAATGATTTAAAAGCATGAAGAAGCAATTTAAGCTCTAAGTCGGTTGGTTTCTTAACTCACATGTATGGGATCAAGATCTACTAAAATATCAAATCTTCATCCAAATATGATAAAGATCTAATGCAACATACTGGATTAATTCATAGATATGTATGCAAGAAAATAACAGCTAGGAAAAATAATTTGTCATGTATTAACAAGTTGGTGACATTATTTCAAAAGTGGAATAAGTGGGCCAGGGATTTAGCTCAGTGGTTCTGGTGCCTGCCTTGCAAGTGCAAGGGCTTGGATTTGATCCCTGTAACCACATACAACAATGCAGGCCATGGCGACTCAGTTCCATCAGCAAGCAATACCGCATACCACAGTGCCAGGCGTGGTACCTCACACCTGTAATCCCAGCACTTGGGAGTCAGAGGAAGAAGGATTGCTGTGAATTCAAGGCTGAGCTCAGGGTCAGCCTGAACTAGAAAAAATGAGACCCTGTCTCAAAAATAAATAAAAATAAAAACAAAAACAAAATTGGAATGTTAAATATATTGATAAAGGATATGAACTTTCTTCTGTGTAATTTGGCAAACTACATTTTATCATGTTTTCACTAACAGGAAGGAGGAAGCTAACCAGAAGATTACTGGCAGTAAGTTTAAATTTATTTCTGTGAGGGATTCTGGGCTGATTGAGTTATCTGACCTGTCGTCAGTTTTTTGATGTTACTCAAATGGAGTATTACTCAGCTTTCTTATTGTCAGGACAAAATACTTGGCAGATGCAACTGAATAGAGCAGAGATTTATTTTTAGCTCACAGTTTTGGGGCTTTCAGTCCGTGGACGACTCGCTCCCAGACGGAACCATCATGATGATGAAATACATCACAGGAAAGCTACTCATTTATAGCAACCAGGAAACAGGCACAAGGGCAGGAGCTAGAAGGGGCCGGGGGCAGGTACTTTCCCCAAGATCATGGCCCCTTGACCCACTTCCTCCAACCAGGCTCCACCTCTTCGAGGATCATTCAGCCATGAACTTCAATGGATTTAGCCACTGCTGGGATCAGAGCCCTTACAGTGCATTCAACTCTTCAGGAACCCCTTAACCTACTCAAGTTGACAATCACAATTAACCTGAACACGAATAGATTGTGCGTACGGTTCCGTGCAATATTTCCTATATGTGTGCAGTAGTCTTCCGCTAAGGGAATGTACTCGCAGAAACATGTACGTTTTAAACTGAAGTTTCATGTTATGTTTTCTGAATTGCCATTTCCTGGGTGAGTCATTGCCAAAGTTGGCTTTCTTTTGGCAAAAAAAAGATTCTTTTTGATGTCACACTCTTCCTCTACTCATCTATTGAATCTACTTATGGAAATAGCCAAGATAATTTCTTCATCCACATTGTATACATCGGCACCTCTTAGAGCAATGGCAAAGGAGTCACACATCCCACACTGAGTGGTTTCTTTTCGCTGCATAAGAAACCTGTATTTAACGGTGCAAGTCAGTGCCTCCTTGCACCAGCAAGCTTCTGTTTTTGCTGAAGCCGGGTCCCCAGGGCACAGCATCTTCTTTCCTCCCTTCGTCTTGCTCCACAGAAGGCAGAGCTGGGGAAACATCCACTGAGACACTCATCTCTGGCCCTGCCCAGCAAAGCATGTGTCTCTTACAGTTCTCTGCCTAACAAATGAAAACAGTGAAATGCAGTTCCACATCCCTGCAACTCCTGTAAATTAAAATTAAGTCAAAAACACCAACTGCCTTCTAGGTAAGCAGTAGGTCAAGAAAATTATTTTAAATCCATATTCTTCTGGCATCTATTTTTCAAAAATAATAAGAAAACACCTCCAAAAAGTGAAAGACAAAGAACATTCTGTCAACATGTTTCCATAAGAAAAGCTTCGGTATGGAAGGATGTTTGTGCTAAGAGCAGAAGGTCTTATAACCCTTCGATGTGAGTACTTCCTGAAAGAAGGAGATGTCTCTGCCCTAAGGCCAGACAAATATATTGGAAGGGATTTCTTATTTCATTTTCCAAAATTTTGTCTGGGTAAATCAGGCTACAGTGAATATTTGAGGCAGCTATGAAGAAGGAAATGGGTGTAAATTCTTCTCCTGAAGCTTGTAGAAACAAAGGCACACCATTAGAGGTGACTAGGTCAGGTCGGTGAATTGATTTGCAGCTGCTGGAGCTGGTCAGGCGCCTTCTTTGAATACTGTGTGTTACATGGGAAGTGCTGAGGACTTCTACACACCCCTGTGTGAGATAGGTCACTCACCTGTGGCACTAGTTTATGATCCCTACAGCACATGGTCTTCTACATTTGTGGAATAAATGTTTGAGTGAGATTTCATGAAATAGACTCCAAAGCGACCTTCCACCTGCCTACTCTGTGCTTCCTCAGGCTCCCTCCATTATCCTGAGTCCTGGACTATACTTCATGCTTACTTGCTAGAGAGCACTCTGTCTCAATGCCCCAGCCCGCACTTCACACAGGTGCTGTGCACACTTCAATCTACAGTACAGATAACCTCCATCTTAGAATGGCAATTTGTGGACCCTGTGATGCTTCAGGAGCAATACATTTTCAGTACACATCATGCTCCACATTTGACCTTTTCCCAGGTTAGTGCCCTGAGGTAGGTAGGATGAGCCTGCACAGCTGCAAGGGAGCCTCAGCTCTCAGTGGGCTGCAGAATCACAAGGGCGAACGACCCATCTCTAAAGGGTGCTATGCTGCTAAGCTGCACTGTTCAGCAGGTCAGGTACATTCAATGAATTTTTGACCCAGGATATTTTCAACTTTTAGTGGCTTCTCGGTATGTAGCCCACCCAAAGTCAGAAATATCTATAATCTATCATCCAGTGCAAAATAGGTAGATATTTACTCGCTCACTATAGCCTCATCTGATCAGGGGGTTATTTTCACACATTCTCTCCTGTTAGATGCTTCTGCCATCAGCCGGCTGGCCCTTGGATATGTGTATGATGGGTCTCTGAGGTGTGGGAAGGGGAGCGGCTCTGAGTCTGAATAAAGAGTCTTTTTCAGTTCTTTGTTAAACCTTGACACCAAGTGTTGCTCATTATTAGTGCTCCTTCTTGAAACCCTCTTCTATGTTTCTCTGGATTTCCTTTTCCTACCTGGCCTTTCTCTGAAGCCCTAATAAGATGCTTTTCCTCACCTCTTAAACATGACAGTTCTCTTGCACCAGTCCACAGCGCTTCTGCACAATCTCCCTACATGAGAACAAGAGGGAGATGTTAAGTCTGAATGGGAAGAAGGGAAAATGGTCTTCAGAAAGGGAGCTGGTGAACAGAACCCAAGCTGGTGATAGGAAACTGCCAAACTGACCGGGAGAGAGGGTATGAGCTTCCTGAAGTGGCACAAGAGAGAGAAGAAGCAGAGGTTGTGCATGCTAACACCTGCTATGTGACGGCTCGAACGCTACTTGGGTTGTGGTGCTTCCCTGGGCTAAGTACATCCAAGCTTTTTATACATATTATTACATCACCAAATCAACATAATCTTACATGCTATTATCCCTGCCTTATGGGCAAAGATGGAAGTTCTGAGAAATTAAGAAAATAAATTTATGCAACCTGATTTTCCATATTATACCATTGCAATCCCTTTGATATGAGAATTCTTCTTTCTGTACCAGCAGGTAAAATCTTTAACTAGTGATATTTGTGATTCGAGGAGACTTTAGCAGATTATGGAGGCAATGTTAATAATCGTGAAGGAAAACTAGTTTTTTTATTTTCCCCATCCTTACTCTTTTTCATCTCCTATATACCAATGCCGAAGACAAATAGTTGTCATATTATTACTGATTAAGATATAGAATTCTTAAGTCAGGTTTTAGTAGTGATATGGTTGGTTTACTCTATGAATTCAAGAATTCTGATTCTCTTTCTCTTTTGAGCTTCTGATGTCACATGAGGAAGTTATCTGGAAACAGCCTGCTATTTATATTTGAAGAAAAATTATGCAAAGCCTGAGCCTTTACTCTGGTTGAGTGTTCATGAGTGTGGCTCTGGGGAAGAAATCCAAGAAACACAAAAGTTAGTTAAAATTCCAAGTTCCCAAGAATGCTTATGTGGTGCAGACACATTTTTTGAAATGGCAGGATAATGGAAGTGTTATGTACTTGTCAAGAAAGAACACCAGATATATATAAGAAAAGGACAACTACAAATTGTTTTATTTTGGATTCTTCTACTTTAAGACTATTTCCAGAATTAGGAGCCAGTCAAGTTATTTATTCAGTTGGACTACGGTTCTTCTGTCTTTTATGATTTCTTTTTCCTGCCACACCTCTCTTCCTAAGAAAATACTGCTTCCTCTGCTAAGAGCAAAGGGAGAAATCCTGGCAGGCAGTGGTCATTTTTACGGTCTTCCACAGCTGGCCAAGAGCCATTAAGACCTGTAGAGCTTCCTGTACAATGACAGATGAAAATCACCAGGCTTGAGGTGGGCAGAGAGGCAGGAAGATTAGGAAAAGGGACACATACACTTCTGCAAAAGTACGGAGTTGTGGGTGATTTGGGGGAGAAGGAAAAGGATAGGACAAAGGTGCATCACCTGGCATGAGAAAAGGCATACAGGCTGTCATGAGTACCAGGATGTCCTCAGCCAGAGTTCAGTTATCACATTCAAAAACTGCAGGTAAACATCACACAAAACAAGTTCCCTGGAAGTATTATAAATTGTGCAAAGCTTTCTCTTAAAGTTCTCTTTATAATAAAGTTTCAGTATTCTGTAAAGGTTCTTGCTACCTGTGTTATCTGACTTGGCCCCAGGGTTTTGACAGGTACATGGGATCCATATGTTGAAAATAATTTCACTGGTTTAAAATCCAGAATCTTAATTAGCCATTTTAAGTGACTGACTTAAAAAATCAACTGATATGTCAATTTGATATATCAGTTCAGGTTTTTAATTGGGGATCAAAATCAAGCTTGATCACTTAGATAATACTACAGTGAAATTTAAAGAAATTAATGAATAGCAAAAGAAGGAAAGTACACAATTTTTAAAAGATTTAAATCGTTATTGATACATTTTACATGCTGAAGGGGATTTCTTTAGAAAAACTATGATATAAATTCCATTCAAGAAAAGGGACTGAGTGAGGAGGTCTACCTCCCTTTGCCCTGCAGCCCACAGTGAGAAAGCAGTCAGACAAACCACTGGGAGAAGTTGCCAAGGGAAAATGGAGGAAATGCCAGGACTCAGGCACAAGCCTGAGACATCCTCTGCCCCGAGAGGCTAGCCCAAGCAGTCCTTGAAAGCAGAAAGGAAGACTAAATCAAAGACAAATAATTTCAAAAGACCCAGAATCTAACCAAGACGTGACCTGTTGTCATCCTTGGTGTGGCAGTTAAGCAGGTTGTTAATCTGACCCCTTTGCCAGGGGCCGAGGAGATTAATAAAGCAAGGACACTTTTTTGTGCGTCTAGATGAGTCATAAAAGGAGACCAGACCTTGGGTTGGTATCTGGTCTCTTGACCCCTCCTCCTAGGACTCGATTATCCTGTTCAGCTTCGCTATCCTTTCTCTCCCAACATGAGTTCCTGCCTTGGAGCAGCCAACCATGAACTGAGTCCTCCAAAGTTAGGAGCCACAGAAAGCTGTCCTCCTTTAAGATACAAGTGTTATTGGTTTTATTTGTGGAAACAACAAAAAAATTGGTTAGCACTAGGATTACCATAACAAATTACCTCAACCCTGGTCACTTAAACAAACAAAAATGTATGACTTTAGACTTCTGGAGCCCTGAATTTCAAAATCTAGGTGTCAGTAGGGATGTACTGCCTCTGAGTTCTCTAGGAGAAAGTCTCTGCTTTTTCCAGTTTCTGGTGGCTGTACTTGGCCTCTGGCTATATAACGTTAGTCTCTGCCTCAGTTCTCAAAACGCCTTTTTCTCTGTGTCGCTTTTTCCTCCAGATTTCTTTTATGAGTGCACATCTCTTCGATCCTAAATCGCTACATCTAAGACCCATTTGAAAAATCTAAAAGAACTTTTCTTGAGATTTTTAGTTGTACCTGCAATGACACTTTTTTAAAAAATCTTTATTGGTACATTAAATATACACATCATGATTGCACTCCATAATGGGGATTTGTACCAGGATAAGACACAACTTAATTCTCATTTTTTCCCATACCCCTACCCACCCTACCACCCCCCCATATACATAAAATTTGTTTCCTTACTTTTTTGTTACAATCTCAACATTGTTCTCCTAATTTAGGAGTTAGGGTATGGATATAGATTTCTTAGGATACCACTCAATAGTGGCCCACATGTGGACTCTGTGATGATATTGATCTCAATTTCTTAAAATTTAAGAAAGATCTTGTGAAGTCTGAGACAGCCAGAGAGTAAAGGTCCTTTTTAGAAGAATAGTCAGCCAAAATGTAAGCAGTAACTGATAATTCAGAAACAAACAACCAGTTTTTTTCTTTAAGAAAAAAAATTAATAGTAAAAGGGAAAAAGTGGAAACAAAGCTTCATTATACGAGGAGTCAGGGAGTTGAAGGGAGGGCAGGAGAATATGGAAAAATATGAAAATCAAGATATATCATGTACAGGTACAAATTGCTAATGATGAATATGATTGTAATATATTCTTTAAATATAACAATAAACGCAATTTATTTAAAAAAATAAAAGGAACAACCAAAGAAGAGAAGCTGGTTATTTAATTATTTTCCAGAGGTAATTGTTAGACAGAGCTTCCAAAAATAGTTACAAAATTACCTTTAAAAATGAGCCTTAAGGGCCGGGGAGTTAGCTCAGTGGTTCCGGCACCTGTCTTGCAAGCGCAAGGGCCCAGGTTCGATTCCCCGGTAACCACATACCATACTGGGCATGGAGACTCACACCCAGCAGCAACCAGTACCACATACCACAGTGCCGGGCGTGGTGGCTCACGCCTGTAATCCCAGCACTCAGGAGGCAGAGGCAGGAGGATTGCTGTGATGTGAGTTTGAGGCTGAGCTCAGGGCCAGCCTGAACCACAAAGCGAGACCATGTCTCAAAAACCTAAAAAAAAAAAAAAAA
>PVIR01001251.1:80058-131063 GCA_004026965.1 Petromus typicus | reverse complement strand
GTCTCAAAAAACAAAACAAAATAAAAGTACACCCAATTTACGTCTGTCTGTCTTTCTGTCTGTCTGGTACTGAGGATCCAAAACCTTGTACAATCTTGTGTTTTGGAGGTAAATGTTCTATCTCTGAGCTATACTTCCCCACACACCAACTTCATGCAGCTTAAGCGTCTTCCAAAGCCATGGCTTCTAGGAGACAAGAATGAGGTTTTTTGTTTGTGTTGCTGTTGCTGTTTTAAAGGAAGGATCCGGACAAGGCACCACATCACTATCATCTCAGCACTCCAGGAGGATGAGGCAGGTGCTTTTTGAAAGTTTGAACCCAGCCTGGACAATTTCTTGTTATCTTAGCTCAAAACAGAAAAACTTACAAAGTGCTGGGTATGAGCACAGAGCAAAAGACCTGGTTTAAATCACTAGTACTGAGTAAAAAAGAAGAAACAAGGAAGAGAGAAGCAAGAGATAATTTCAGAAGCCAGTAAGGCAAGAGACCCAGAAATAAGAGAGTGTATAATGTCTTCAGAATGGGTAAGGCAAAAAGACACTGCAGGTTCTGGCCTTACCGACAGGAGTGTCTCTGTGAAGTGGGAATCCTACAAAATACTCGATACAACAATAATGAACAACAGAAGCACTAACAGGTCCATACAAAACTCAGAAGAAATTCTAAGACCAATAAATTCAATATAGGGCCAGGGAATTAGCTGCTCGTTCCTGCACCTGCCTTGCAAGTACAAGGTCCTGGGTTGGTCCCTGTTAACTATATACAAAAATGCCGGGCGTCGGGACTCACCAGTACCACATACCACAGTGCCGGGTGTGGTGGCTCATGCCTGTAATGTCAGCACTCGGGAGGCAGAGCTGAAGGATTGCTGTGAGTTCCAGCCTAAAGTGAGTTTAGGACCAGCCTGACCTACAAAAGCAAGACCCTGTCTCAAAAAAAAAAAAAAAAAATAGAAATAAAAAAATAAGTAAATAAAAATAAATTCAATACATATCAACTGAGTTAACTTCAATTATAGAAAAATAATCAGCAAAAGAAAAAATAATGTAGGGCGGGGATTTGGCTCAGTGGTTCCGGTGCCCATCTTGCAAGCACAGGGGCTCGGGTTCAATCCCCGGTAACCACATACAGTATTGGGTATGGAGACTCACACCCAGCAGCAATGAGTTCCACATACCACAGTGCAGGGCATGGTGGCTCACGCCTGTAATCCCAGCACTCAGGAGGCAGACAGGAGGATTGCTGTGATGTGAGTTTGAGGCTGAGCTCAGGGCCAGCCTAAAGTACAAAGTGAGACCTTGTCTCAAAAAAAAAAAAAAAAAAAAAAAAAAAAAAAAAAAAAAAAAAAAAAAAAAAAAAAAAAAAAAAAAAAAAAAAAAAAAAAAGAAAGAAAAGAAAAAATAATGTAAGAAAATACTGTAAATACAACTACATAGACACGAACATTTAATGATTTTTAAAAACTCTCAATCTTCTGAGTTAACTTCAATTATAGAAAAATAATCAGAAAGCAAAAAAAAAAAGTAAGAAAATACTGAATATAACTACATACACATGAACATTTAATGATTTTAAAAAGCTCTCTAATCAGAATCTCAAAGGATAAAATACAGGCAAGAAATGAAAAGAGCTGATTGAATACAGGAAAGAAAGAAAAGAAAAAGACAGTTATTTTAGACATGAAAAATTAAGGGCCGGGGATGTAGCTCAGTGGAGCCACACCTGCCTGAAAAGTGCAAGGTCCTGAATTTAACTCCTGGTTCTAAAAGAATAAGTGAAGAATGAATCCCAAGATATTTTTCTAGGTGTAGTAGTGCATACCTGTAATCTCAGCACTTGGAGGCTCAGCCAGGATGATCCTCAGGGGTTTGAGGCCACTCTGGGCTTCATTAGTGACTTGAAGGCCAGTCTGGAATACTTAACAAGACCCTGTCAAGAGCAAACAACCAACCAAAAAAGGAAGGTATCTAAGTCAGAGAAAAATTTTGTAAAACTTAGTAAGGGACACTAAAGAACACTGAAGACAGGAAAACAACAAATAAAGCCAATATCAGAGAAGAAAATAAAAAATGTAGCAGAGAAATTAATGAAAATAAATGGACAAAGACAGATTACCTTTAATATTACTGCAGTTCCTGTGAAAAGATAATCAGTGAAACAAAATTAACACCTGAAAATTAGAATGCAAGGACATTTTACATAAAGTAAAAATATCTAATCCTTTCTGTTGTTTGAAAATGTCTCATCAACCTCACGGTGCAGTTTACTTCAACAGTTATACTCAAAGACAAAGACAAAATCTTCCTGGCTTCCTGGCAAAACAAAAACAAAAACAAAAACAAAAACAAATCTTGCAATATAAAGACAAAAGAATGGGACACATGTCAGATATTCAAAACCAACATGTAAAGTAAGACTAAATGGAACATCTTAAAAATACTCAAAGAAAAGAAAGTATGAATCAAGCAATTTCTAGGTAACCAACTTGCCCTACAAATTTATTTGATTTAGTATTTCATGAACTACAAAAATTACATACAATTTCAGGGCCCACTGGTATGATTTTGTGGAAACACAGTTACACTCTTTTGTTTATTGTCTAAATGTATTTGTTAGCACAGCCTGTACGTTAGAGAAAATTTTGGTCAACTCCAGTACTTTTAGAAGATAAAGTTTTTCAAGCAAATCATTATCTAAAATATTTCAGTTAAAGGATTATGGGTAAGCTTTTAAACAGGTGCAAACATAAATAGATGAATAATAAAGGTTTAAAGTACAGAACAAGTGTGGGAGAGGGAGAATGAAGGACTGATCCACAAAAATGGCATGTCTTGACAAAGTAAAAATAGTGTAACTGAAACAAGAGAGGGGAACACAATGGGCGATGGGTAGAAGGTAAAAGATCAGATACAAGCAGGTTAAAAAGGAAATAAGATGTATCTAAAATGGACCAATAAATGTTTTGCTTCAAAAAAATTTGAACAAAAAAAGAAAACCAGAGGCTATGGGTGTTCAAAGTGGCATAAGTAGAAAGATAACTACTAAAACAAAAATAAAGCCAGATGTGGTGGCTCACAGCTATAATCCCAGCACTTGGGAGGCAGAGGCAGGAGGATTGCTGAGTTTGAGGCTCACCTGGGCTACATAGTGAGTTCAAGGCCAGCCTAAACTACAAAGCGAGACCCTATATTCACAAAAAAAAAAAAGACGACTTTTCTAAAATAGCGTATATGTGTGTATAAAGAATAAATACATGTTATAAATAGGTGTGTCATATACAATAAAATCCCATTATTATAACTATAAAATATTGAGAACATATATTTCCCTTAAATAAATAAGATGGGCTTAACCTACTGGGCAAAATCTAACTTCTATATACAAAAAAACCCAGCCTAGTGACTCAAAAAGCCAAGGAGAGGAAGATAAGATGGTGCGTGTCTGTAATCCTACGTGCCTGGGAGGCTGAGAGGGAAGATCACAGATAAGAGGCCAGGATGAGCAATACAGACACTCTGTGTCAAAATAAAATTAAGAGCAAAGGGCTAAGGATGTAATTAAGTGTAAGGCCCTGGCTTCAATCCCCAGTACTCCCCACCCTCTACACATACAATGCAAAAACCATAAATAAAGAGGGAAAAAGGTATACAAATGAAAAGAAAGAGAGGAGAAGTAGAAAAATGGAAACAGAAAAGACAGAAGGATACCCTGGTATCAGCAATGTGTAATTCAAGCCAGAAATAAAAAAGATCAAACAAAGATGGTTTTTGATGTTAAGTACACAATCCAGAATGAAACCGGATTACATAAGAATATTATTAAATCATAATTTTCATGAAGTAAAAACTACGACAGATATAAAGAAACAAATACTAAAAGTAGACTTTCCCACTCTACCCTCCGTAGAAGTTAGATGGAAAAGACAAAACAAGTAGGAGGCCATGAAATGTGGCACATGCCTGCAATCCCAGCATTCTGTGAGGCTGAGGCAGGAGGGCCTGCAAGTTTGAGCAGGAGAGAGCATGCCTGCATTCCCAGCATTCTGTGAGGCTGAAGCAGGAAGAGTTGCAAGTTTGAACCCAGCCTGGACAATTTAGTGACTCAGCAAGGCCCTTTCTCAAAGAAAAGATGATCCCTACCTTTCGCAGTACTGAGGATTGAACCCTGGGCCTGCACAATGAGCTACACTGCTGGCCCTTTTTAAATTTTGAGACAAAGTCTCGCTAAGTCACAAAATTTCCCAGGCTGGACTCAAATTTTCAGTCCTCCTGCCTCAGTCTCCAAGAGTGAGTGCTGGGAATATAGCCATGTGCCATCATGCCCAGTTTAAATAACAGGGCTTATATTTAAACAACCGTGGTAAGTTTAGAGAGACTGGTTATATATTAAATCATAAGAATACATCCGTACATTCTGAAAGGAGAAATATCAGAAACCAACTGCTCTAATCATAAACAGTTTAACTAGGAGCTGTTAATAAAGATAAAATACATTCATATTGTCATGCAACGAAAATTGATTATGCAATCCATTTACAATTAAACAATAGTGTATTTAGAAAAAAACTCAGCCACCTATACACGCCTTTCTTGCACTAGGTCTCAGGGCCGATCAGATGAATGCAAACTGGTTAAAGAAGTATATGGTTAGTTTTGTCATTTTCGTATCTTGCAGATTCTTGAAGTTATTTCCTATGAAAATGATGAAAAAGTAAATCATCTCTATAGAAGATATCCTTTTTAAAAAAATTAACATCTTTGAGATTCAAGAGAAAAGTAGCTGAAGATGTTTCAGTTTTCCAGTTTACCTTTATATGGTTAAATATATTTGAATTTTCCCCGGTTATGTTTTACTTTGCCTGTGATATTGCATATAATGTTAAAATGTTTTTAGAACTCTATTCCTTTACAATTTTTACTTTTTCTTTCTTTCTTTTTTTGGTTGTTTAATTTTTTTGACACAGGGTGTCACTATTTAGTTCAGGCTGGCCTGGAACTTTTCATTTAACCCATTTTGGCCTCGACCTCATGGCAGTCCTCCTGCCTCAGTCTTCCAAGTGGTAGGATCAAAAGTATGACTCACCATGCTAGGTCAATTTTTTCCTTTCTTTCTTTTTTTTTGTTTTTTTGGGGGGTGGGTATCAAGGATTGAACCCAGAACCTTCCCACAAGGCAGCTGCAGTGCCACTGGCTAAATCCCTAGCCTCTAATTTTTCCATTATCTATGCGATTGAACATTCACTACTTAAGCTAACATTCCATAACACAACAGAACATTTTTGAAATATATTTTAAGAATATTTGAGGTTTTTGTTTGTTTTGCTTTGAGACAGGCCTCACTCACTCTGTTAGGTCAGGCTGGCCTCAAACATGAGTCAATCCTTCTGCCTCAGCCTCCTGAACAAAGACTGAAATTTAGAAATTACATGGTTTCAACCTCAAAGCCTGAGTCCCTTAAAGGCTTAATTTTGAAGTGTAAGGAAAGAGGAGTAGTCTACAGGGGAAATATCAAACGGCGGTCAAAAGAGTTGTGGAGTTCCGCTTTGAAGGACAACCAATATTTCAAATGACCAAGAAAGAAAACAAAGGACAAATATGAAAAATCAGCATTTGCTGGTAATAAAAAGCTATGTGAAATGCAAACAGGTACAATTTTTTTAATTTAAATTAGGAATTAAATAAAAAAGGACATGAAGATACAGGCTTCTGCCTGGCGTGGTGACACACGCCTGTAATCCCAACACTTTGGGCGGCTGAAGCAGGAGGGTTCCAAATTCCAGGCAGGGAGACCTTGCCTCGAAAAGGAGCACGCTGGGGATACAACTCGGTGTGAAGGCCCCGGCCTCAAACTCCGTAGCTGAAAAAAGAAAAAGGGAAGAGAACAAAAAAGGAAAGGAAAAAGAGAAATAAACAAACTCTTTTTAAATATAAATTACCTCAGGGAACTTCTTCCCACACGTGGCCGTGAGTGCTAGAGCTCAACCCTTGGAGGTCGCAGTCTCGTTGCTCCTCAAGAAGACCAGCAACGTGGTCCGCAGATCGGTCTCCCGGAGAGAACCGCAGAAGTGCTCCGAGGACCCAGAAGCGTGCAAAGAGGTGAGGCTCCCTCCTGGGCTCCCAGGAAAAAGCTCCCGGCCACGCCCACTGCCCTACCATTGGGTCAGGGAGCTGAGGGCCAGCCAATGAGAATGCAGGACATGGACGCTTCCTGGGTGATGCCCTGCCCGTAGAGTCAGTTTAGGAATGCACTTCCCACCCAAATTAGGAAATGATTTCACCCATTCTCTCTGGCTACTGACCTGAGAATGGAAACTTCACCCGCTACTATTTGACGTTTCCTCTACCTTGCTTGCAAGCAAGAATACAAAAAACATCCAGATTCTGAGACCCAAGAAGCTGGCAGAAGCATTTGCTTGAAGCATCCTCAGGTTCGAATACCCTGCTCCCGCAACCATGTGATCAAAATACCCGACTCTTGCAGCCCGCAGGATGGAAGACAAAGCTGACTTGCAAGCGCGTGACTAAATGCCTGTTGCAACCACAAGACTGAAAATACATACATACCTGACCCACTGCATGCATCGAACTCTGAACTATATAATAAACTTGTTTGAACCCTCCTACACCACTAATACTCTACTACTTCGAGGTTTGTTTTTAAGATTAAATAAAAATAGTTCTCAGCACTTCTTGTTATAAAAAAAATGGTAACTGTTGCTTTGTTTTGAAGATACTTTTTTTCAGCTTTAAAATATAGTCCTCGCTTTCATGGTGCTTACACTCTAGTAGAGAGAGAAGTTTAAAAAAATTATAGAACAAGTGAGTAAAGAAATTCTTTGCATGACATGTGTGGTGGCTCAGGCCTGTAATCCCACTGCTCTGGAAGACTGATCAAGAAGATTGAACTCTGGAGTTCAGCCTGGGCAATTTAGCGACTTAAAAGTCTTCAATAAACTGAAATTAAAAATTCTCTTTGACCCAGCTATTTGCCTATGAATCTTCACAGAAGAATTAAACACACCGTATTACAGTGATAAACACATATCTGTTGATTGTAGCAGCACATTTCAGAGTATCTAAAGCTCGGAAGTGGCCTGGATGTCCATAAGCAGCCAAATGGATAAGGAAAATGCAGAATATCTACACCATGGAGTACTACTTTGCCATAAAGAAGGAACAAGAGTCCTTCATAGGTAACTAAATGCAATGTGAGACCATAATGCTAAGTGAAATAAATCAGAAACACAATGACAAATATCCCATCATTGCATTTATATGAAAACACAAAGTTTAAAGAGCCAAATAAAAGAAAACAGGAAGTAGGGAGGTCAATCTTTCTCAAGTGGAAAGGGATCAAGAGATGGAGTGAGAAGTAAACAGAAAGGGAGAGTGAGGAAAGAAAATGAGCCCCTATTTTGTACATGTACAAACTACACATAAGAAATGTGACCATCATGTCGTGTAAACAAGTACTAGTAAAAATTTTTTAATTAAATAATCTAGGTCTGGGGATGTAGCTCAGTGAAAAGACCTGGGGTTCAAACCCCACTACTTCAAAAAAATAAATTTCTGAAAAATATAGATAGGGCAACTTGATAATGGGGGTGCAGGGGATTGGAGCTAATTTTGACCCAGTGACCAAAAATTATTATTGAACACATGGCATAGGAACTAAGACGTGAATGCAATAAAGAAGTCAATAGAGTTTACAAAGGTGAAGGAAACAAATGCTCTGGGGAGAGAGGACACCAAGGCACAAACTCTGAGGAGAGAGTAAACACAGCATAAGCGTGAACACTCCCATGTACCAAAAGTGGCTGAGGAACGAAGGTGAGAGTAGGTGTTTCAGTCACTTTCTCTTTGCTGGGACAAAATGCCCAATACCCATGCATTTAAGGGGAAAATTTTGCTTTGGCTTGCAGTTTGTAGAGGTGACTATAGACTGAAGCCAGAGTCAGCTGGCTCCAAGGCCATGGTGTGGCAAACAGCAAGCACATGGCTTCCTCCTTCTGTTTTTATTCCATCCAGGACAGAAGCGTTTTGGTTGGTGCCACCCACATGCACAATGGGGCTTCACTCTTCAGTAAGTCCAACCTGCACACCCAGAACTGTCTAAACCAATCAATGGACTAGTCCAGTATCACACACTCATGATTGAGTCACTCCCTCAAACCCCACCTATGAACACATGAAGCTTTGGGGGGACATCTCTACATGCAAACAATAATATTTCACCCCTGGGCCCCCGAAGACTCATGCATATACCTTTATACAAAAAAAAAAATTCATTTAATCAATCTCCAAGAGTTGCCAAGATCCTAATAGTTTTAGCATTGCAGAAAAGTCTCAGTGCAAAGTCTCCTCTGAGATTTAAGGTGAACTTTTAGCTGCAAGGACCTGTACCAAGGAAAAGAAAGTTAAACATTTCTAACTTTCAGTGCCTTAAGATAGACATTTCCCTTCCAAAAGTTAAAAGTAGGAGAATACAAAGGAGCAGGACCAAGGCAGGATCAAAATCTAGCAGTGCAAACATTAAGTCCTGTAGTTCATTGTGCAACATCTGAGGCAATCTGGAGCAAGAGCTGAGCTCCAAAGGGGGCTAACTCCGCCCCTATGGCCATGCAGATGGTTGTAGCTCCCAGGGCTTCCCTCTGGGGCCGGCTCTGCTCCCTCCACGTAGTTTTGCTCAAACAAAGTACATTCCTGGCATCTCCAAACTTCTGGCATCTCCACTGCACTCTCAGCTTCACACTCATGGCTTCACACACTGCCCTCTCTCTTTCTCACTCAACTTCACATAGTGAACTCTCGCAGCAGGACACAATGAAGATAGGGAGAGGAAGGAGCCAGATCATGTTGACCTTGTCAAGCCATATTGAAGATTTGTGATTTAATTCTAAGACAATTTAATATTTTAAACATTAGAAATATAATTTTGGCTTCTGAGAAAAGTGAAATGTAGAATATCAGCAAGAGTAAATGCCAAAGAACCAATTAGGGGACCGTTACAACTATTTTTTTTTAAATTTTTAAATCTTTAGTATATGTGCTGCCGAAGCGAGCACTAAATTTTTTAATCTTTATTGGTACATTACATATACGCATCATGATTGCACTCCATAATGGGGATTTGTACCAGTATAAGACGCAACTTAATTCTCATTTTTTCCCATAGCCCTACCCACCCTACCGTCCCCCCATATACATAAAATGTGTTTCCTTTGATAAGAGACGATGGTGAATTTGGGCACACTGATAGGTGGTAGAGTTCTGGGAAGTGGGTGCTTTGGGGTTGTATACTTTAGTAACAGAACAGATAGCATTTTCATTAACTACAAAGGAGAGGAGAAAGTGAGTGGGGGGTACAATTGTAACTCACATGCATTGGACACATAAAATAAGGTAACTACATGATGCTTTCACTCAATTAGGAGAAAGAAGATAGAAGAGAGACAGATTTCCAGCTCCCCATCTGTCTCTCTCGGAGACAAAGTCTGCTGGGGCAATGTTAGTAACAGAAAATCTGTATTGTTAATACAAATAACAATAGGAACATTGATTTCAGTTGAAGTTAGAATTTGTTTTTTGCATGGAAGTGTTTGTCTGTGTATAAGGAAAGAATTGTGGAAATCTAAAGTGGTTAACTGAAGCTACTGTTTGAGGCTGCTAGATTTCCCTATAGGCTTAAGACTGTTCTGGTCAGGTATGGTGGCACACTCCTATAATCCCAGCCTTCTGGGAGGCTGAGATGGGGGAAGGATCAAGAGTTCCAGCCCAGCTGCATAGTTAATGTTGTGAAGTAGAAAATATTTAAAAGGAAAGAGTGTAAGGGTAAATAAAAAGGGGAAAATGAATGTGGTAATACTAAAGAAAAAAGAAAACAAATATTGTGTATATAGGGGGTGGGAGGATGCAGGGTGGAGGAAAAGGGAAAAAATGAGAATCAAGTCATGTCATATTCTGGTACATACTCTTAATGTTGAATGTGATTATGATGTGTATTCATAATGTACCAATAAAGATAATTTTAAAAAAAAAGAGTTCCAGCCCAGCCTGGCCAACTTAGTGATTTATCAAGACTGTCTCAAAACTTGGTGGTAGGGGTGTGGGTTTAGCTCAGTGGTCCCTACATCAGCCTGGCAAGTGGAAGGTCCCGGTTCCACATACCTCAATGCTGGGTATGGTGGTTCACGCTTGTGATCTCAGCACTAAATAGGCAGAGGGAAGAGGATTTCCAGGAGTTCCAGGCTAGCCTGGGCTACATAGTTAGTTCAGGGCCAGTCTGAACTACAAAGTGAGATACTGTCTCAAAAAAAAAAAAAGTAGGAGGGAGGCTAGTCATATGTAGTTCAGAGCAAAAGGTTCTGGGTTCGATCCACAGCATGAAAAACAGAGAGAGGGAGAGAGAGAGAGATAGAGAAAGAGAGGGAGAGGGAGAGAGAGAGAGAGAGAGAGAAACAGACTAATTGCTCCTAGAAAGAAAGAATATTGTGCCAGTCATGGTGGCACACATACCTATAATCTTAGCACTCTAGGCTGCTGAGGCAGGAGGATGAGAAGTTTGAGATCAGCCTGGGATTTTTTTTCAATTTAATGAGATCCTATATCCAAATAAATAAATAAATAAAATAAAGAGAGAAAATGAAAGAAAGGTCAGGTGTAGTGGTCCACATCTATAATCACAACACTCAGGAATCAGAGGCAAGGGAATTACCACCAGTCCAAGGCCAGTGTGGGCTACACAGTGAATTCAAGGCCAGTCTGAACTGCATAAAGAGACCTTATCTCAAAATAAAAATTTAAAAATTCTTAAAAAAAGAAAAGAAAGAAATAGTACCAAGCACTGGTGCCCCAATCTTTGCTCCAGGGAACTAAACCTAGGCACCAAGTGAGGCTTGAGGTGCAGCCTCAATGTGGAACAAGCCATTTCATGTTGCCTGGGGATCTGGATGTTTTGGTGAATCCAGGGTAAAGAGATTTCCTTGAATTCAAAGCTCTACATACATATTCAAACATTTTCTGCAAGAGATTCCTGCATCTTGTGAAAGTCCCTGATAAACATGTCAACTAACTTAGCACCCAGTAGCACTATTCCAGAATAGCACCCAAAAATTTGTGAGACTAAAGTCCCAAAATATTTGTATTGGCTGCAATTTTTAAAAAGGCTTTATCTTAAACAGTTTGAGTTCCTAACAAAATGGAGAGGAAGGCACAAGGCTATCTCAACTGTCGGCTGCAAAGGGAAAACCTCCAACAGCATAATTATCATCAAAAGCCCAGAGTTGACATTAGAATTAATTCTTCTTGTTATCTTTTGCTGGTTTAGACAACTATAGAGTGACAGCAATCCTCTGTTATAGTACCCTACAAAATGTATTTCTATTTCCCTAAACATCCCATGTTCTATCTACTTGTCCTTCTTGTTATAGTTTATATCTAGCTGCTCCCACCAAGAGCCTCCTGAGCTCAAAGGTGGGGCTTATGGAAGGCGATTGGATGATCCAGCTTTGTTGCTGATTGGGTGTTAGGAACTGGAGGTTTGTCTGAAGAGCCAGGAATGTGGCCTGGAAGGACTTATCTCTCCTGTCTTGTCTCTTCCCAGGTTCTACTTCCAGTCTTCAGTGCTAGGAGCAGTTTTCTCCATCACGTCCTGCAGCCTTTGAGTCACTATACTATGACTGCAATGTGAACCAAAATAAATCTCTCTTTTAAGTTGTGAGTGTCAGGAACTATGTCTCAGAGAGGATGAAAGTGACTAAGACACCTCCCTATCCTGTGACTGATCCTTTTATTGTCTCTCTAGTTTTGTCTTTCCTAGAATGTCATATAACTGGGATCATATAGCTCATTGCCATTGCAGATTGGCTCCTTTCGTTTAGTATCATGCAGTTAAGTTTCCTATGTGTCTTCATGGCTTGATAGCTCATTTATTTTTAGCACTGCATAATAGTCCTTTGTGTTCATGTACCACAGTCTATTTATCCATTCAGTTACAAAAGGACATCCTGATTGCTTGTAAGATTTGGCAATTATGAATAAAGCTACTACTATAAACATCTGCATGTGGGTTTTAGTGTGGACAGAAATTTTCAACTCCTTTGGGGAAAAGCCAAAGACTGTGATTACTGGGTCATATAGTAAGAGTACATTTGGGTTTGTAAAACCTCCCATGCTATCGCAAAAGTGGCTATTTCTGTGTGATTCTCACCAGCAGTGAAGGAGAGTTTTTGTTGCTCCAGATCCTTGCCAGCATTTGGTAGTATTGGCATGCTGGGTTTTGACCATTTTGATAGATGTGTGGTGCTGCATCATCTTTTAATTTGCATTGACATTTGCCCAAAATAACCTTTGAATTGGGCTGGGAATATAGCTCAGTGGTTCTACAGCCTGCCTTGCAAGAGCAAGGTCAAGAGTTCAATCCTTGTTAACTACATACTACAATGCCAGTGTGGACACTCACACCCACCAGCAATTAGTACCACATACCATAGTGCTGGGAATGGTGGACTCGCGTGTAATCACAGCAGTCAGGAGGCAGAGACAGGAAGATTGCAGAAGGCAGAGACAGGAGGATTGCAGAGTTCAAGGCTGAGTTCAAGACCAGCCTGAACCACAAAGTGAGATCCTATCTCAAAATACAAACAAACAAACAAACAAAAACTTTGAATATACTCATTTGCAGATCACTTTTGGTAGTTAAGGTCTTTAATTCATTCTATAATTTGAGTTCGTGCTCTTCTTTGCTTATTTGCATGCTGTGTGTCCTTGTGTGTTTGTGTTTAGTGAAAGCCATCTTAACCATGGTGAAGTGTACATATCAATAGTATTACATACATTCATATCCTAAAACCTTTACACACTGTAAATCTAATACTATAAATGAAATCACACTATAAATCAAACAAAACTTCTATTTTCCACCCCTTTCAAAGCTCTAGTGATCACCATTCTACTTTCTATTCCAAACAGTGGGGCTACTATAGAGATTTCATCTAAGAAAAAACATATAGTAAGTATCTTTTTATGATTGGGTTAGTTCCTTTAACACAATGTCTTCAAGGATTGTAGGATTTCCTTCATTTCTCAGGCTTTCTATAGTTCTGTTGTATGTTATGGTTTGGGTATTGTCTCCTAAAGGATCATGTGAGAAAGGCTTGGTTGCCAGCTGACAGTAATACTGCCCTTATGGACTAGCCCTACTGGGAGGAAGCTGGGTCACTGAAGATGTTCCTTTGAAGGGGATATCGGGTCCTATTCCAATTTCCTGGCTACTACATGGTGAGTAGCTTTATGCCATCACATACTTCCCACTACAATGCTCTGCCTTGTTACAGTCCTGAAAGGAACAGAACCAGCTGACCATAGACTGAAATATCTAAAACTGTGAGCCAAAACCAATCTTTCCTCCTTTAAATAGATTATCTCAGGTATTTTACCATAGCAACAGAAAGCTAACAGTACATTTTCTTTGTCTATCTGTGGACGGACAGTTCAATTGCTCCCACCTTTTGGCTACTATGAAGAATACTGTTATGGGGACAAGTGTGCAAATATTGCTATTGTCATTCCAAAAAAAAAAAAAAAACCCTCTGGCAAGAGTGTAGCTGGAGGATGGGCTAGAGGGTGTAGCAGACAGAGTTAAGATAACCGGATAAAATCATTAGGCCTAAATTTAGATAGTGCTAGCTATATCAATGGCCAAATAGGACAGATTTTGAAGAGGGACTTAGAAAAGTAAAAATCCATCCACAATGAACAGTTGGATGAAGAGGAGGAGGAGAAATGAGGACAAATGAGACTGCAATTTGTTTAGACATAACAATTGAATAAAGCCATATGATACTGAAGGCTGGGTCATCCCAGGAAAACATTTCTTCCTGATGAAACAGAAAGAGGGAAAAATAGGGGAGAAATAGGAAGATCCACATCTACTTCAAAGTCAAGACATAATTTACATGCAGGATAAAGTTTAACTGTGAAAAATAAAAGGCTCACTGTTGACCACATTGTGTGTGTGCGCCTGTGTTCATGTGTGCGCACATGCGCATGCATGAACTTAAGTGTTACAGTGTGAGCATAGCCTTGGATCCCTCTGCTCTTCACCTGTGATGCAGCAGTAAGACCATATCCAGGACCCCTGTATCTCCTCTGCATTGCAGAGGAGAAATTGCGGCAGGGCTCAGGCAGGCCACAGTCCCTGTGGTCACAGACCACCGTGTAGGAAATCAGGTGCAAGAGCTAGACCTTAACTACCAAAGCTCTCCTTGAGAAGGACAGGAGGGAACAGGAAGCTGCAGCCTCTCTTCTTGGTCTGTTCGCTAGTGTTCTGGCATCAGCCAGTTTCCAGGAGAAAAAGAAATTCAACTGAAGTCTGGTTAGAGAAGATACATGTTTGGGTACACTCTATAAATGAGGAGAATTTGATGAACTTTCCCTGAACCTTGGATCACATCCTTTGTTGTTTCTTGTTTGTGCAAATCTAATAAAACTAAGGAGCGCTGTCAGGTAGAAGTTCTCTGTCCACTAGAGTCAGACAGCCCCCAACCCCTCTTCCCAAATTACCTTTGTGTCTCTTGTTTTTCTTTATTCTTTTTATTCATTTTTAAAAACTCAAGTCTTTATTGGTGCATTATGAATACACATCATCATCACATTCAACATTAAGAGTTTGTACCAGAAAATGACATGACTTGATTTTCATTTTTTTCCTCTTCCCCTTCTGCACATCAAAGGAAACTAGCAACAGAGCCAAAAGGCAACCAACAATATGGGGAAGAATCTCTGCCAGCTGTTTCTCAGACAAAAGGCTACTATCTAGAATATTTAAAGAGTTTAAAAAAATCAGCCCACCCAAATTTAATGACCCAATTCAAAAATGGGTGTCTATTGTCTTTCATCCTCCCCAACCCTGCACCCTGGGATGGGATCAACTTGTAAGTGAGCCCTCACTACTTCTTCCTTGCCCAGACAAGACAAGGCTGTGCTGAGGGGCTGGCACTTGTGTACACTTCCTGGGACACAGCGATCGTACATGGGTTACATTGTGGCTTTTCAGTGCACACAAGCAATGTACTGTGATCAGTTCAGGATCACTGAAGTATCTATTACTTGAGACAATGGTTATTTCTTTGTGTTTGTAACAGTGCAAATCTTCTCTAAATATTTTGAAATATTTACTTGTTTTCCATTACAGTCACGGCATTGTTACAGAACAGTAGAAATTGTTCCTCTTATCCAACTACGCCCTTGTACTCCTTAGCTGTCATGTCTCTCTCTGTCCCTTCTCCACACCCTTCTAGACTTAGGTAATGATCATTCTATTCTCCACTTCACTGACATCCACTTTGCCTTCCACATATGAGTATACAGTATAGCATTTGTCTTTCTTTGCTTGTCTTATTTCACTTAAGATTATTTCCTAGAGTTCCATGATGTTGCTATAAATGACAGAATGTTGTTTTTGTTTTTTTGTTTTTTTAAAATCTTTATTGGTACATTACATATATGCATCATGATTGCACTCCATAATGGAGATTTGTACCAATATAAGACACAACTTAATTCTCATTTTTCCCATAGCCCTACCCACCCTACAACCCCCCTATATACATAAAATTTGTTTCCTTTCTTTTTTGTTATAATATCATTATTTTTTCTCCTTCACCCTAAGAAGCATATGAAGAAATACTCAACATCATTAGTCATTAGAGAGATGCAGATGAAAACAACACTAAGATTTCATCTCACTCCACAAAGAATGGCTGCCACTTCAGAATTAGCCAGCAGCAAATGTTGGCGAGACTGCGGACCCTTCTCCACTGTTGGTGGGACTGTAGACTCGTACAACTCCTGTGGAGATCAGTTTGGAGATTCCTCAAAAAGCTAAGATTGGAGGTCCCATTTGACCTGGCCATTGCCCTGATAGGTATATACACACAAGAATTAAAAGACTCATATCACAGTGACATATGTGCACCCATGTTTATAGCAGCCCAATTTGTGATTACTACATCTTGGAAACAACCCAAGTGTCCATCAACTGGAGACTGGATAAAAAAACTGTGGTTCTTCTACAGAATGGAGTATCACTCTGCCATAAAAAAATGATAAGTTTGAATCATTTCTACTTAAATGGACATACCTTGAGGATATCCTCATAAGTGAAACAAATAGGGCACAGATAGGTACATATTGCATCTTTTCTCTGGTATGAGAAAATGAAGATGTAAATGAGTCCTAGAATTGTATGTTATATATTGTGAAATAGAAAATACTCAAAGTAAGACAGAATGTTATTTTTTGATAGCTGAATAATATTTCATGAGCACATAAGCTGTTTCTGTACCTTGGCTGTAATAAACATGTAAGTGAAGGTGTCATAGTTCTATTTCTAGTTTTTACATTGTTCTCCACACTGGCAGTACCAATCCCATCCCACAAATAGTTTATAAAAGTTTCCCTGTCTCTGCATCCTTGCCAATTTTTGTTGTTCTGTGTCTTTTTGATAATAGCTATTCATTCTAACAGGTGTGAGGTGAATTCTCACTGTGGTTTGGATTTTCATTTCTCTAATGATTAGTGATGTTGAGCATTTCTTGCTGTCCTTTTTGGCCCTTAGTAAAACCTTTTTTGAGAAATGTCAGTTCAGGTCATTCATCTATTTTTAAACATATTATTTGTTTTCGGTTTTTGCTATTGCACGCCTGTATATTTTGAAGATGAATGGATGACTTGCAAATTTTTTTTCTTATCTTTAAGCTGTTTCTTCACTCTGTTAACTATTTTTGTTGCCTTAGAAAAAAATTTTAGTTTGATATAATCCCTTTTGTCAATTTCTATTTTTATTATGTATGCTTTGGGATCATATCCAGAAATATTTGTGCCCAGACTAATTTCCCAGTATTTTATTCTAGTAGTTTCAAATTATATGTCTTTAAATCTTCAAATCATTTTCAGCTCATTCATTTTTATATATAATGAGATATTGAGGTCTAATTTTTTTTTGCTTATGGCTATCCAGTTCCACTACACCATTATTAAAGAGATTGCTTCCTTCCTTAACAATTTTCTCATGAATCATGTCTATGGTATTGTATCTAAGCAGTTATCACCAAATGCAAGATTATTTATAATTTATCTTACTTATAGGAGTTTCATACTAAAATTAAAATATGAATGTTTGGGTCTATGATTCATTTGAAGTTGACTTTTTGTGAAGGCTGTGAGATTCTACTTGGGAGACATTTATTGTGCATGTGTGTATGTGTTTTAGTCCTGCTTGCATTAGTGTAACCATTTACCCACCACTATCCATTTAAGAAGATGAGAACTGGGCTGGAGAGGTACTTCAGTGGTGCTGCACCTGTCTGGCAAGCACAAGGTCTTGAGTTCAGATCCCTGGTACCAAAAAAAGAGATAAGAAGTTCATTTGTCTCACAGTTTAGAGGTTTCTACCCACAACAGATTGGTACCATCACCTCCAGCTTGTGGTAAGTCACTGTGTCATGGCAGGAACACATGGTCATGGAAACTGCTCATTTCAGTGGTCATGAAAACAAAGACAGAAAGGGCAGGGGATTTAGTTCAGTGGTTTCAGTGTCTGCCTGGTAAGCTAAAGTTCCCGAGTTCAATCCCCCATAACCACATACCATGGTGCTTGGCATGGTGGCTCATGCCTGTAATCCCACCACTCAGGAGGCAGAAGCAGGAGGATTATCATGAGCTAGAGGCTCACCTGGGCTATATACTGAGTTCATGGCCAGCCTGAATTACAAAGCAAGACCCTGTCTCAAAGAAAAAAAAAAATGAGAGAGAAAAACAAGGAACCAGGGTCCCACTATCTTGTTCAGGAGCAGGCTTCCGGGTGAGTAGAAGGTTTCTGACATGGTCCCACCTCCTAAAGATTCCACCACCTCCCAGTAATGCCACAGACTGAGCAGCAAGCATTCAACACACAAGCTTTTGAGGAACCTGTTTCAAACCATAGCTTTCTACCCATGATTTTCAAAGGTTTATGATTAACAAATAGCAGAAGATGCATTATAGTCCATCCACAGTCTATTTTTTTCTAATTGACTTTATTAGTACATTTTAAAATACATTATGATCACATTCAACATTGAGGGTTTTAACTGTCCCAGGATTGCCCAAAAGGCTGAGTTTAAAGCTCCATCCAAGATAGAATGGTACAAGGTAAACACGCCCATTCTGAAAGGAAAGACAAGCAAAGAGTCATTGGGCCAAAGCACGATGAAGGCCCAGCAGGGCAAACATTACATCCAGTGACTCTGTGTCTGGAGTCTGTGATATGAGGAAGTTCCACCTTGATGGTTTTGCAAAGTGCAAACCACAAGGATTCTCCATCAGAAGTTTGCAGAGATGTTTTTCCTGACATTCCTTCCCTAACATCCCACCCTTTTTGAAATCTTGGGGGTGTCTCACGCCCCATAACTTTTGTACTCTGTGACCTGCAAAGCAAGTATCACATAGGCAACACCAAGGGCTGCTGCTGGCCTGAGCTTTACAGGGATCCAGTTTAATCACAGCTGCAACAGCAGCCTCTGAGTGCCTGGTTGATCTAGCACAGGAAAGCCAATTCCAGGAATGCAGTTTCTTAGGCAGCCTTGTGTGAGCAAACTGCCCTGTGGGTCTTTTCTCTAATCAAAGTATTTCTTACCTGTTTAACCCTGAGATGAGTGGAGTCTCTGATTCCTGCTCTAGACATCTCATCTCTTTACATTCTCTAAGCTTTCCAGTGTGATTTTGAAAAGGAAGGGTAAGACCAGATGTTTCTATCTTCTTCCTGATCCCAGGAGAAGAGCTTCTAGTTTCTCATTGTTAATTATGATGTGATTTTGATTTTGTAGATGTTCTTTATCAAGTTGAGGAAGTTCCATTCTATTCTTAGTTTACTGAGAGTTTGTATCATGAATCGATTTGGATTTTGTCACATAATTTTTCTGCATCTACTGATGTGATATGTGATCATGTGTTTTTTCAACTTTAACATGTTAGTACAATAGAAAACATGAATTAATTTTTCTAATGTTGAACCTACAGTGTATATGTAGGATAAGTTCTGCTTGATCATTATGCATAGTTCCCTTTAGACACAATTGCATCCAATTAGCTGAGATTTTATTAAACATTTCTGAATATGTGCATAAGAATTATTACTATATAGTTTTCTCCTTTTGGTAACAGTCTGATTTTGGTATCAAGGTGGTAGGTAGTCTACTCATGTGGTCTATTTCTTCTTGTGTGAGTTTTGGCAAATTGTATCTTTTAGGAATCAGTGTATTTCATTCAGGTTACAAAATCTATAAGCTGGAGTTTTTTTATTTTATTCCTTTATTAACCTTTTAATACCAATGATATCTATAATATTGCCCCTCCTTTCACTTCTGTTATTAGAAATTCATGTCTTATCGTTTTTTGATAGCACAGATATTCAAAATGTCATTTATTATTTCAAAGAACCAGCTTCTAGCTTCACTGATATTCTATGTTCATTTTCCATTTTCAATTTCATTGATTCATTCTCAAATTTTTATTGTTACTTCAACTTGCATTGAATTTAATTTGCTCTTCTTATTGCAGGAGCCTGAAGTGGAAGCTTAGATGACTGGTTTTAGATTTTTCCTCTTTTCTAACATACGCATTCCATGCTAGACATTTTTCTCTGAGCACCGCTTTCACTGCCTCTCCTACATTTTGATGAGTTGTGTTTGCGTCCTTTTTTAGTTTAAAATGTTTTTGGAGATTTCTTCCTTAACTTGTCTCTCACAACAAAACAAAGCAAAACACAAGGTAAATATCACCCATATTTCAAATTTTTAATTTTATAGGCTAATGACATGTAGAATCATGCATTCCCGATCAGCCACACACTCTCAAACTTACTTTTTTCTTTATCTAGATACAATTTTGTTAAATCATTTCACTTTTACACTCGCAGATTTAACAAAATGATGATCCGCACAACAGCGTACTGTGTTGCTAAGCTATGATGGCAGGTAGGTTAGGTGTATTAAAGAGATTTCCTGCTTCATCTAGATGTATCACCCCTTCCTGGGCACAAACTCTCAGTGACAATGAATTCTAGGTGCATACGCTTAATCTACATCCAAACCACTGCACAGGTCAATAGACAACAGATTTTCCAAATTTTATTGGTTAAAGAAAGTCTTCGTTCCTGTTTCACCTTGGATGCATGGAGTAGTGAATTCTAAGTTATTAGGGTTTTTTTTCCTCTCTCAACATTTCAAATGCTCCCCTTCATTCCCTTTCTTACTAGTGAGTGTGATATGAAGTACTGGATAAAGGAACTGCTACAATAGGCCTTTAGTAATCTTTCTACATGCCAATAATTATGTCTTTGTTCTTTTAGCAGGTCTATGATTCTGGACTATGAATTAAAGTTATTTTTTTCTCTCAGTGTTTTTGTCTTCCACTCAGTTGGGATTCATGGTGATAAAGTGTGGGAGTTATTTTCTTTCTCCCATGTGGAATTCTGGAGTACATTAGAGTTGAGGGAATTTCTTTTTTCCCAGGTCAGTTAGGCTTTGTTGAACTAGTTTTTCCTGAGGAATGACTTTGTTAAGAAGAAAGGACATTGGCCTATTTCAAACTGGTTTCTTTTTCTCTTCCCCCGCTGGAGACATGAAGGGTTTAGTGTATGATCTTTGGAGGTAGAATACGTTTGAGCGCCCAGAGGTAATACTCACAAAAATGTGCCCTTACTCCAAGAGCTGAGCACTGTGGAATTTTTAAACTCTGAGACCTATGTGCCTCCAACTTACAAAAGATTAGAGTCAAGGACTTTCTAATCAGTACTGATTCCCATGGAGAGTTTGTTCTGTCCTGCTGTGCTGCAAGTCCATCTGTCTGCCTATCTCTTTGGTTTTCAGAGCAGTGCTTGGCTGTGAGAACTTGCTTCTCTTCCAGACCTAAAAACATGTGTTAATTTTTTCAGTTCAGTTTTTTTTTCTGATGTTCAGACAGAATAGCAACTTTTACACTCCTTTCATGTGGAAGTGCAAACCAAATGTCTCTCATTACAGTATTATAAGTTTAATTTTATTGCAAACATAAGGACTGATACCTAACATTTGTTTAGATAACATTTATTTTCTCAATCACTCTTTTTAATATTCACAATAGCACCTATGCACATTATACAACTGAGATCAAAGAGATTAAATGAAAACACAAGTCACTTGGTGAGCAAGTGACGGGGAGAGGGACTCCAATTCAGGTTTGTGTGCCATTAAGATAAGTAGGTTTTCTCCAGTGCCAGGTGGTATCTCAAACTCTTATGTAGTTGAGCTGCCATAATGTCTGGTACTTGATAAAGAACAGATCTTTATTCAATTTTCTACTAAAAATATGTCAAGGGATGGTGAAGATTGAGATCGTCCCCACCTAGGCCTCATAATCCAAGGGGCAAGTGTGGTCCCTAAAATAAAATCAAAGGATGTGTAATACCTAGAATTTAAAAATGGTCCAAAGTCCTTTCTCCCTCGTGGATATGTCATGTATAGTCTCCGACCCTTGCAGTACGCTAATCAGTTGATTATGAGTTCATCAAAAGGGATAAACTTCTGTGTACATCTCAGCTAATCAAGTGACTTCTTTAAAAGGTGGCTGAGATCTCCCCTAAAGTTGGACTTTCAAAGCAGGTGGGAGGCTCCCCTGCTAGCCTTGGAGAAATAAACACCTGTGCTATGAGAGGAATCTACTGGAGCTGAGGTTAATAGTCCTATAATAGCAAGGAATTGAAACCTGCCAACATCTGAAATGAGCTTAGAAGGGAGGCCTAAGCTCCAGATGTGCATGGTTGACACATGTGGTCAAAACTTTATGAGACCTTGAGCAGAGGATCCAGGTCAGCTGGAGCAGGACTTCTGAGGCATGAAAACTGCAAAATAATAAAACTGTCAGTTTGAAAATGTTAGATGTGTGTCATTTATTATGCACACATGTAAACCTAACACAGGGTGTTTATCTTGTCTGTGTCTAAAATAGCACATAACTTTTATCTTAGTCTGCTTCATCTTGCTATAGCAAAATGCTTGAGATTGAATAATTTCTAAAGAACAGAAATTTATTTACTCATTGTTTTGCACCCTACAAATCCAATATTAAGATGCTGGCATCTGTAGCATAATTATTTCTCAGAGGGTCTACTTCTTAGTACTGTTATGGTGGCAACTACATTTCAATAGGAGTTTTGGAAAGAACACAACTTCAAGCCTTAGCAACCTTGTCCACAACCCTCTCCCATTCTAGGTGCTTGGGGTTATTGCCTAGAGCAGGCCAGCAATGCTAAGATGATACAGAAAGATGAGAAAGTTATTTCAGCAAAGAGGAATTTGCGGGCTTTAAGATTAGAGACCATATGGTGTGCACAGAGGGCTGACAGCAAAGGAGGAAAGTACCTCATGCTGACTTGAGACATCAGAAAATGTTTCCAGAACATTTCAGATTTATAATACTTTCAAGAAAGAAAGAAAGAAAGAGAGAGAAAGAAGAGAAAAAGAAAGAAAGAAAGAAAAAAAGAAGAAAAGAAAGAAAGAAAAAGAAAGACAGACAAAAAGAAAAAAATAAAGAGAAAGAGAAAGAGAAAGAAAGAAAGACAAAACGAAAAAAAGAAAGAGAGAAAGAAAGACAGGAAGGAAGGAAGGAAGGAAGGAAGGAAGGAAGGAAGGGAGGGAGGGAGGAAGGAAGGAAAACTCCTTTCTTTGATCATTAATGTTTTTCTGGCAGAACATCAGATGAGGGAGTCCCAGAATACATATTATTGACCCGAAGAGCTTTGAGTTCTTTGCAAATGGCAATGAAACAATTTTCAACAGAAGCTTGAAAAGAGTCCATTCAGTTGGGAGAGGAAAAAGTTTTTTCTGTCAACTAACTTTGACATTGAGTAGCTAAGTGACTGACTTTGTCCCCTTAGGATGGGACCAGCTGACACACTAGTTGAGAGAAGCATTATCTCCTGCCTCTGCCTCTAGAGAAGAAAAGAGTTTTATTTTTACAGTTGAAATATTCCCTCTGAGTGCAGAGGCATGAAAACATTTTATGCTATAATTTAATTCAATTTCTCTTAAAGTAATTAACTATTTCCTTCATTTTATCTCTCCTTCAGGGAGTAGTGAGGGAAAATTCTAGACTGGCCTCTAATGCCTAAGGTGAGAATGTTAGACACAGAAGTGCAGTGGACTCTAGGATTCTCTCTCTCTCTCTCTCTCTCTCTCCTTCCCTCTCAAAGTAATTTATTTCCTTCCATTATACTGAAGATTGAACCCAGGGCCTTCACAATGTGCTATATCCCTAGTCTTATTTGATTTTTTTAAAATCTTTATTGGTACATTACATATAACCATCATGATTGCACTCCATAATGGGGATTTGTACCAGTATAAGACACAACTTAGTTCTCATTTTTTCCCATAGCCCTACCCACCCTACCACCCCCCCATATACATTTTTTTAGACAAAGTCTCACTAAAGTCACCCAAGGGGAATTTGAACATGCTGTCCTCTTGCCTCAGCTTTCTAGAATACAAGGATTACAGGTATGTGCTGCTATGCCTGGTTTACATCTTTCTTTGACTATGAGGTATATTTCACATAGCATTAAATTGACCAAATTGATATGTGTGATTCAGTGGTTTTCAGTACATTCATTATATTGTATAACAATCACCATTTAATTCTAGAACTTTCCCATTTCCCCTTATAATCTTGAGAGTAAACTTCATTTCTAATTACTACCTTCCCTTCACTTGGTATATTAGTCAGCTTCAACTTAATGCTGAAATGAAATACTTGAGGTAATTAGCTTATTAAGATAGAAAGCTTGGGGGCCAGGGATTTAGCTCAGTGGTTGCGACACCTGTCTTGCAAGCGCAAGGGCCAGGGTTCGATCCCACAGTAGCCACATACAATACTGAGCACGGGGACACAAGCCCACCAGCAATCAGCACCACATACCACAGTGTTGGGCGTGGTGGCTCACACCAGTAATCCCAGCACTCAGGAGGAAGAGGTAGGAGGATTGCTGTGAGTTCGAGGCTGAGCTGAGGGCCAGCTTGAACTACAAAGTGAGACCTTGTCTCAAAAAAAATAGATAGAAAACTTGTTGAACACACAGCTTTGGAAGTTCAAAGCCATGGTGCCTACAGGTGCTTTAGCTAGTGAGGGCAGAAGTTGTTGGTGCATCACGGTGGGAACTTGAGTAGGAGCAATATACTCAACTTCTAACCAGAACAGAGAAAGCAGATTCTTCTGTGGTTAGATGAACACTGGGGAAGAATCTTCTCATGGTTGAAGACAAGACTGCAAGAGACCAAGTGTCAGAGTTAAACTAGATTGTCAACCTTATTGGCTTGTGAGCCATGTAGAAGATAGGTAAACCACACTTCTGAGCATGTCTTGGTGGGTCATGGAGGAGTGACTTTGGGGACTTTATCTAATCATTAGCCACTTCCCCTCTGGGCCAGTTCCCCTTTCAGACCAACATAAAGCGAGCAACTTGGCTCTTCCATACCCTGTCACTTTGATGCAGCTGAGCATTGGTCCCAGTAAGCCATCACTCCTTTAAATTGTAGGTGTTTAGTATTATGTCCCAGCAATAGAAAAGCTGACTAATATCCCAAGCACAGAAGAAGGCCAATAGAAAAACTGCTTGTCTCTCATGTGCTCACATACCATGGGCTAAAGGAGGTCATAAATCAGGCCTGCAGTAACTACACACCACCCCACAGGAATGGACTTGTGCTGCATGACACTGTAGCAGCCCACTCACACCTCTGCCAGTGGAGGTCTGGGAAGAGGGGAGACTTGCTATCTGACACTATAGCCCTAGCTCCTTTCAGCCCTGAGTTTTGACAGTTTCCTGGAATATCACTCTTCCGATCATATCACACACCTACCTCCTCCTTTATCCTGCTCATCTTCCTCCGGTGGCAGAACTGTGGATGCACTTGGTTGTTGCATTTCCTCTCAGACTTCTAATATGTCTCCAAGACACAGATTTATGTCCCTGGCCAGTGTCATCCTTGGTTTCTAGAATCATCTTCCCCCATCTCCAACAGAATACAAGCAGTATCTCTGGAATTCACCTCAAAATCAGCATATCTCAAACCAGACCTTCACGTAGGCAGCTTCTCAATCAAGCACCTTTATTTTAATGTTTCCTCCCTCTTGTCCCTGACACACCTTACTTACTTCTCATTGCTGAGACAACCACAGTGTAAATGCATTATGTCTATTCTGGCTCACAGCTTGTGGTTTTCAGTCCTTCAGAGGCTGGCTCCAAATCAGGGTGGCAGGCAAAGCAGCATGACAGACAAGGCTTGCTTAGGGAATAGTGGGGAAGGGGACCCCAGGCCACTCTTAAGTGACCCACCTCCAATCACCTTCAAAATCACATTTAGCTATAAACTCATCAGGAAATTAATCCACTTGCTAGTTACTTCCCCTCTAGGAGTGTGTGAAGTTGGGAGGGGGGATGCAGCTATAATCCATAACCCCATGTTTCTTATTTTTGAGGCCTTTCAATCATACCTCCTTAAATTTTTCATTGCCATCTATTTCGACAGTCACTAGTCTTTCTCTGTTCTTACTCATGCTCTTCTAGTATCACAATCTCCAGTGATCTACAGAGATCTCAGGAGGGCCCACAGTGCCCCACTGCTAACCACCCAATCAGCAGGCATCAATCATTAATCAAGTTTCTGTCCTAATGGAATGCCCTTATCTGGATATTTAAAACAAATGGAATCATGCAGTATGTAACCTTATGTCTCATTGTTCTCATTTATGTTTTCAAGGTTCATCCATGGAACAACATATATGGTTAGATTATTTTATCAATTTTTCTATATCCTAGCAAATATTTATTGTTTTCCTTTTGTTTCTTTTATGATTCCACCCTAGTGGGTGTGAAGAGGTGTTTCATTGTGATTTTTTATTTTTGACTCCTTAATAATCAATGACGCTGACTGTATTTTCATTGGCTTATTTGCTATTTGCATATTTTCCCTTGAGCAATGTCTAGTTAGGCTGTTTGCTCATGTTTTAATCTGGTTGTTTGTCTTTTAGGCTTTTTAGTTAAAGAGTTTATTATATATTCTGTCTATTAAATCTTTATCAGATATACTACTTGTAAGTTTGTCTAATTTGTGGGGTATCTTTACACTACTTTGATGTGCCTTTCGTGAAGATTTTTAAAAATGTTGACTGAATCTAATGAATATATCATTATGTAGCTTGTAGTCTTGTTATGTCTGTAGAACAACTGCCTAATTAAAGCTCTTGCAGATTTATTTCCATGCTTATTTCTAAGAAATTCAATACTTTCCCTTCTTATACTTAGATCTTTGATCCACATTAACTTTTTTATTATTATTATTACATATGGTAAGAGTCTAAACTCATTTTCTTCTGTCTGGATTTTTAGTTGTTTCAGTATTATATTTTCAAGTCAATTTTTCCTGGAATGATGCCACACAACTGTGATCCCAGCACTTGGGAGGCTGAGGCAGGAGGATTGCCAGGAGTTTGAGGCAAGCCTCAGCTACATAGTGAAATCCTGACTCAATGAACAAATAAATGAAGCCATACTCTTAACTCAGGCTTCTGTGTGCTGGAATTACAGACATGTGACACCACACCTAGTTATGTCTATCCTTAGGCTAGTTCTAAACTAACTTGATTACTGTAACTTTGTACTTAGTTTTGAACTTGCATTTTCAGATGTCCTCCAACACACTTTTTTGTACTAAGCTCTGAGCTTTTACCTTGAGAAGCAGAAGTCTTATTCTTCTATTTTGACTGTTATGGGTATCTTATATTTCTATAGGAATTTTAAGATCAGCTTAATTATAGCTTATTAAAGTGCGCCAAATTTATAGTCCCATTCCCAGTCCACTGTCAGTTAAAAATTACCTTCATTGTTGAAGAGGTGGGGCTGAGGAACAATAGGACAGATATTGGAAATTTATATCCCTGGCCCTTAAGACTACAGTGATTTCCTGTGCTGGAGTTTTCTTCTAAGCTTTAAAGTACATATATCTCAGGCAGCAATCTGTATGACAGAGGGTTTTTATTTCATACTTCAATGGTAGCATCTGAAACTTTATACATTTAGAATTTTAAAGAAATTTATATTTTACAATGCTGGGAATCAAACTGAAGGCCTCACACATATCAGGAAAGTGCTGTACCACTGAGCTACATTTCTAACAGCCTCCTGGGTGAGGGAAGTGCTGTCTTACCCTGAACCACACTTTGTGAATCAATGCAGAATTGACATCAGCATCATTTCACCAGTCAGAGAGGAGAAGCTGAGACACTGAGATGGCACTTACAGTCATTTGGATTATTTTCTGAAAAGGAAGGAAGGAGAAAGAGAAAGTAATCAAGGAAAGGAAATGAAAGGAATTGAAAGGAAAAGTAAAGAAAGCCGAGCCAGGCTAGTAAGAGTGCAAGAAATGGACTTGAAAAAGTCCAACTCCACAGGACCAGGCAGACATAAAGCTCTGTTTAAAAAGTCTGCTCTTAGTTGCTGATAAATGTTCATGCCCAACCTGTGGCTGCCTTCTAAGTCATTCACCTTCCATTCTCCCCAAAGTACCTTCCGTCCCCCCATCTCCAGACAATGACAGGACTCTCTCAGTGTTTTCACTAGATTTCCTCAAATGATAAACATTAGAATCAAAAGGGGTGTGGAAATATGACGAGTATTCACATAGACAATTATTTGTATTCCCTTAGAGCTATCTCTGGACAGAAAACTGGAAGCCATACTATATATAAATGCAGGCGAAGTGTCTAAATTCTACCATTTCCAAATATACAGAATTGACACATTCTATTTGTGGTAGGCAATGTTCAAAGATAGTGTCCAATATTTCTTATATGCTGGAGTATGGATTCTATATAACCCTAAGGATTCTGAGTGTGGTAGATTTTATTCTCATACTTTATTGTTGTAATATGACAGCTGATTCTAAGAGAGGGAGATTATTGTGATCATCCAGATGTAATCACTCAAGCCCACTAAATCTGAGATCACAGATGTGGAAGTCAGATTTGAAGTGCAAGGAGAATTTGATGTATCATGAGTTGCCAGAAGAGGAAAGGGCTCACACACAGGGAATCGGGGAGTTCAGTCCAACAGCTGCAAGGAACTAAATTGTACCAACAGGGAAAATAAAACTGAGAGCATATTTTTCTCTAGAGGCCCTGAGAATAAATCAGTCCTAGGTGCTGGACTTCTGATTTTTATAACCAAGAAGTGTTTTTAGCCCCTGAGTTTGTGGCAATTTGTAATATGACAAAAGAAATACTGGGCTTCCTTGATCCCTGATTGAGCTATGCACCTATATTGTTATGGGGAAACTCATAGTCAAATTTGTGGTGGATGTGTTTGCAGTGGGAGAGTTCTTCATAATCTGTACATATATTTTCAAAATTTTTCTGTTAGTCATGGCTTTCTGCACTTTAGGGTATTTTATCTGATTTTTTAAATTAATTATGTTTCACATTCAATTTTATGTAATCTTTTAAAGTTAAATCTTTTCACTATTAAAACAATATGTGCTCATTGTAGAAAGTGTAGAAAATATAGTTAGGCACAAAAAGGTGAACTGTTAGGTTCTATCACTTCATCTGGTGAAAATAATTGTTCATGTTTTCTTGCATTCTTTCTGGTCTTTTCCCCTATGTCCCTATGCATATTTTTATATAATGAGATCGCACTGTATCATTATGTATATGGTTTTGTGACCTGTATCAAAACCTTGGAAGAAAAAAAAAAAAAAACAGAGTAGAAGTTACCATATATTCAGTAATGTGAAGGCTATTTAGTCCAGCAGGTATCATCTTTTTTGTTTGTTTGCTTCCTGCTGCTGCTGGCATGACACTGTGTTAAAGGTTTTCATCTGTGTTAAAGGTCCCCGAGTCCACCACAGGTCCATTGATTTCCTAAGAGGATTCAAAAGGCTCAGCACAGTCTTATTCGTATCATAATTCATTCCAATGAAAAGATACAAAGGAAAAAATGGCAAAGGCAAAAGTCACATGGGGGAAACTCAACTCGAGATTAGCTCACAGCGGAGTCATGCGGGAAATATTTCATTCCTGCAGTGTGGAATCGTGACAGCAGAGCTATCAGGGCAACTCATTAGTGACTCAGCATTCAAGATTTTTATTGGGGATGGTCACGCAGGCACACTTTGCCTAACATGTACCAGAATTCCAAACTTCCAGAAGAAAAGCAAATGCTTAGCCTAACTCATATTGTATATGAGGTGTACAGTTTAGGCATAGCGAGCCCCCTTCTCAAGGCCCAAGAGCTTAGCTAGTGGTCAACTCTGAAGGAGGCCTTTTTAGGCACAGTGTATCTGACATTGCTTTGGTAAGTCTTCCTGCATAGCACCTAAGTCCTCTGTTCCGTGGTTCTCTTGGAGTTACGTACCCTATCTTGTATGTTGTCTCTCATACAGACTATACTACAGCATGCATATGTGAGAATCACCTCTACTTATTATATTTAAGTCAGTCATCAGCAAATGTCTTGTCACTTTGTATAAGTACTAGCCATGAAAGAGCAAGACCATACTGGGAATTGATGCTTTTTTTTTTTTTTTTTTTTTAAGGTTTTTTGAGACAGGGTCTTGCTTCGTGTTTCAGGCTGGCCCTGAGCTCAGCCTCAAACTCACCTCACAGCAATCCTCCTGCCTCTGCCTCCCTAATGCTGGGATTACAGGCATGAGCCACCATGCCCGGCACCGTGGTATGTGGTACTGACTGCTGCTGGGCGTGAGTCTCTACACCCAGTATTGTATGTGGTTACCAGGGGATCAAACCCAGGTCCCTGCACTTGCAAGACAGGCACTGGAACCACTGAGCTAAGTCCCTGGCCCTGGGAATTGATGCTTTTTGATGTTCCTTCAAGACAGTTTGGATCTAGAGTGGTGCCTCTGTTTTTCCATGATTTCTTTTTGCCTTTCTCTACCAGAACCAAGATTGGTAACGAAAGACCAGGTCCAAGGTTTTATGTTGTGCTACATGATTCAAATAGAGATTACAGAGCCTTGCACAAGGAAAGGCAGGGTATTCCCCACAGTGCTCGTCCCCTCTGCTTCTGGTCCATGATAAGGCCCTTGTGGGATATCCAAAAAGAAAGGAGTATCTTTATCTTTGCTTGTAGATTTCCTGTGATTTTTCTGGATGGATATATAAGCCACTTATAACACACGGTTGCTAAATATGCACTTGTAAGCACAGTATTTTATTTTGGGGACACTTAAAAGATACAGAATTCAAGCAGGTATATTTTTTCCTTGCTCAAGAGCTGGTCTTTTCAGCAGCAGTATGATGTGCCTTTGAGAGGGCAGCAGAGCACTCACCAGTTGATACAGTGCCTTTCGTGGATCAGTGATCAGATCAATGTTTGGACTTCAGTCCCCACTGGCAGCCTCTGCTGGGCACCTTTTGCACTCAAACAACTGAGTACAAGTAACCTGGATGGTGAGGTTTGTGGTCTGGGGATTCTGCAGGTGGATATGCTAGCTCCTGATATGTTGCTCCTGTCCTTTAAGGACCAAAGACCCTGTTCTGTTATTTACCTTCCCAGTGATTATGTGGAGCCAATCTCACATATATTCAAGGGTACCTACTTTTGAAATATGATGATTGTCTAGAACCATGGACAATTTACTCAGACTGAAGACTGACTTACTGGGATTTACTTACTTGGATTTGAGGATGTCTGCCATGCCCTGCGGGATCAACTACTGGGATTACTGCAGGCATCTGTTTCACCCTGTGGGATTTTAAACTACAAGGATTATTGTACTAGGATCATTGGCCTTGGGACTTATTAGGACTTACTGGGATTAAGAATGTCTGCCCGGCTCTATGCAACCTTTACCTACAGGGACTATTGTGGGACCACTCTGTCTTATGCATGCTAGGATTATGAGTTAAAGGCTTGTTACCAAATAAAGATGCAAGCAAACTCAGGTTATGGGCTCTTCTGCTCCCACTTCTGCTGCTGTAGTATCTGGCCTTTGGCTGCCGCTGCTCAGTGTAGCAAGAGGCAATCCAAGATTCTGCCTTTTCCCCCAAGGTTCTGACTTTGTTTGTTGGTTATTAATCCTTTAGGTGTGGGACTATTGGGGAATTGGAGATCTCCATGAGGGTTCTGGCTGTGTCCACTTCCCCAGAGTACCATAGATGATAAACTACTTTAAATGTTGAGTCATAAAAAATAAAATTTTAGTATAGAAAAGCTATTTTCCTTTTATAATTAAAAAATCTCAGTGAGCCTTCATCTTTATTTGTAAAATGAGAGGTGAAAATAATCCCTAACCATAGAATTGTCCTGCAGGGTATATGACATGACATATAACTCAAAGTTATCAGTATTTCTCCTTTTTTCCTAATTCCTCACATTTCTGTGGTGGTGAGATTACAAAAGACTTTCATTTCCAAGCTCATCTGATCTTCAGATTGTCCTCTATACTTAGCAGAATAAAGATGAATAGAGAATCTCAGCTTTCATGGTCCTTGACATGAATTTCAGATCTATTCTCAAGAATTTTCTGTCTCCATTGTCAACTTTATGAATGGCACACAGCGAGGGGCTGGTGCAGAAGCCAGCCACATCTGAAAATCTCAGTCGTGTTTGGAGAAACTTACCAAGTACCAGCTGAGTAGTTTTTTGTTTAATTTTGTTGTTGTTTGCCTTGTGGGTCAATAACACAGGAAAAGAACTTGTCTGCTTGGTTGAATTTCTCCTGTTCAGTAGAGTTTTACACACAAAGCATTATTTAATACATGATTACATCTTACCTCAATCTTTCCTAATCATTAAAATACTAAACATTAAATCCAGCAGAACTTTAACAGAGAATCTAAGAATAGGGAACGCAGTACAAATAGCGAAATGTTCAATGATATTACTCAAAGCACTTACGTTCCTACTCTATAATATTTTAGCATTTGAAAAATAATTTTATTATCTGTTCAGTTTTGTCAAGTCACTCTGGGTCATGCTGGCTATACTGAAAAGTCACACTCCTGATAAATAACTGACTAGATTCTTCTTTGGGACTCAAGAAAGATGTAGGGGGCTGGAATTAACTGAAATTTACACTTAATGTAAAACAGGGGGAAAAATAATTCTTTTAGGGTCTTTTAAAAAAACTAGCATGTGCTTGTGAAACATAATGAATACATTCATCTTGGGGAACTGGTACATACAAATATTGCATCTTGGTCATTTTTACTACTTTCCTTCATTCTCCACTATTTCCCAGCTCCCTTCCTATCTCCATAGAGTCTATTTCCTACTATCTTTCTTCTATTTTGTTCTTTAAATTATTTATACTTTTGAGTTTTTCATATTACAGAAACCATATAATATTTAGCCCTTGTCTGACTTATTTCACTTTGCATTATAGTCTGAGGAGATATTTATTTTCCTACAAATGATTCAAATTTAGCCTTCTTCATTGCTGACTTATTCTGTAGTATATATGTATACCATATTTTCTTTATCCATTCATCTATTGAAGGACATAGAAGCTGCTTCCCAGATTGAGCTATTATGAGGTATACTTCTGTATACATTGGTATGCATATAACCCAATAATACAATGTTAAACTCATTTGGGATGATATCTATAAGTATAACTAAATCAAAGGGAACTTTTATTTTAGTTTTGTTCATTTATTTTATTATTTATTTTTTAGGCAGTATTGGGGGTCAAACCTAGTTCTTTGTGTTTCACAGTTAGGTGCAGTAACACTTGAGCTAAGTCCTCATCCCGGAACTTCTGTTGTAGTATTTTTTTTAACATTGATTTTATTGGTACATTTTATATACACATTATGATCATAGTTGACATTGACCATTTGTACCAGAAGACGGAAAGACTTAATTCTCATTTTTTTCCATTCTCCTGGCCACCCTACAACTCCCTTTCCCCTATATGCATAAGATTTGTGTCCTTTTTTTGCCATCATTTTTTTTCTTTCTCTTCCTTACTAACCCTTACCCCCTTTTCCCTTCAAACATCTTCTTACTATAGCACAATATCTATCATACATTCTAGAACTCATTTACATGTTCAGTTTGTCATACCAGAGAAAAGACATGGTATTTACACATCTGTGACCTAGTTATTTTACTTATATGTCCTCAAGGTACATCCATTTGAGTATAAATGACTTAAATTTATCATTATTTATGGCAGAGTAAAAAACACCCACATCTTCTTTACCCAGTCTCCAGTTTATGAGATTTGTAGTATTTTGAGTAATCTCCATACTGATTAGTTAGATACTGAGTTATCTCTGAAAGTCCTATGGTGTAGGATCAAGTTACAGAAAAACTCTCAGGAGATCAAATTAGCTACTGCTATTTCAATGCTGCTTCTTTCTTGACTCTTATATCATTTTTGACTCATTTTTCAAACTGGTTTTCTCTGCTTTGGCACCTCTAGAGTTGAAGTTTGTCGCGTTCTTGTAGGTCACATGACAATCCTGATCCAGTAAGCCGAGGGTAGGAGCACTGAGTTGAAACCGGACCTCAGCGGAGCCAATGAGAGTCTCTGTCTCAGACAAATACAAGTAGTATCTGTGGGGAGCTGAAGGCCAAACCATGCAGACTTGGAAGAAAAATGTGTCAATGTGCATTTAAGCAGAACGTCTTTCTCCTTTTCTGTTGCTCCCCTGCCCTGTCTCTTCATCTTTGCTTCTGCTTGCACACCACTCCTTGAATTCTCACTTGCTACTTGTCTGCTGTTCTCTGCAGGCCAATTTCGAGGGCTTCAGTGTATCTATGGCACATGGCTAATTTATTCTGCTTGAATTTATGTGTCTTCAGGCCAGGTTATCGGCAGAGACTGACTAGTGTTTCACAATCTCAATTATAACTTCTAGGCAAAAATGAGTGTGGGCGTTTGTAATGATTAAATGAGATAAATTCATGGATACAATAAGCATTCTCAGTGCACTAATTATTATTGTTGCTGTTGTTGGTCAAAAATCTTAGCCGAGTGTTCTCTGTCCAGGTTGTTCTCCTTGGTTCAGATGGAAGGAATAATTTCTTTACCCCCTTGTTGCTGAACCTTATTCCTGCTTCTCTTTTTCATTGTTCAATTGCCCTGTCATGTTGCAGTTGTGTAGTGGCAGGCCCATCTCTCAGTCTTCATGGTTTTCTCTTTGAACCCATGACTGGGTGTGGGGGCAGTGCCTGCTGGATGGTAAGTGTGCCAGAAATCCTTGCTCACCTGAGTGGAAGGCCCGTGGCAGGAACAGCAATTCAACATTGTCTTCAGATTCAGCATATGCAACCTATAGTAGAAATTTAGAAAGGGGATATTTTTCTTTGATCCTGCTGCACTGTCTTTTTTACTTCCAACTAGCAAAGTAAAAGGTCGAATTCCAAATTAGAGGTTATCTTTGAGCACTTAATAAATGTGAGTCAAATGAGTATTGACAAGGTTTTCTCCTGGGTTATTTTAGTGGCTCACCAGTGGAGGAGGATTTTAATCCAGGTTAATTTCTAGGGGCAAGTGTTGTTTCCAGTTCAGCCCTTTGAGCTTTAAGAGATGACTTTGCAATGGGCTTATTGGGTTCAAGTGTCTGTGCTTTATACAGAATGGAATATACTCAGGATCCTCTTCACAGGGACTTGAGTCAACATGGGGATTAACAAAAAATTTAAATTCTCAGGCTCAATCCTTGTTTCTGGCGCCTTTTCCCTGAACCCTCTATTCCTTTTGCATGGGTTTTGGACACTTCGGCTCACAGTTCCCTCTACTGCCCGCAGCTCCTCAGTGCCTATCTGGCCCTGGGGTTGGTTTGCTGCTGGTGTGTGTGTGTGCGTTCACCACTGTTTTCAGTTTTTTGATGTGAAGGCCTTTGTACCCCACAGGCACCTTTCTTTCTACAATCAAAGTTAACATATATCCACTTAAATTAATATTCTCATCTCAAGCAGTTTACCAGAAGGGAAGAAATTCACATGCCGAAGTAAAGAAGAAAGGGCAGGGGAAGAACAGGAAGAAAAAGGAAGTAAGGAACATCGTTCACCATTTACTTAACCTGGGAACAAGCCAGAAAGGTAAGGAAGGCAGTTTTGATGTTCAATTCCAGTGAAAAAACGACAAAGGGAAGTGTGTACTGGTACAAGTTCTCAGTGTTAATTGTGATCACAATGTATATAGAAAATGTACCAATAAAATAAATTTTTAAAAAAGTAATTTCCTATTAAGGAGAGGCAAGGGTAGGATTTGAAGCATAAATCTTCTAATTTCCAACCGACACTTTCTCCTTTCTTCCTGGATAGTTCTCAAATATTGTCCCTTAAAACAAACAAACAAACAAAAAACAGTCTTAGGGCTGAGTCATGGCCTATAATCCAGCACTTGGGAGCCTGAGGCAAGAGGATCATCATAAGTTTGAGGCCAGTCTGGCCTACATAGTGAGTCCAAAGCCAGCCTGAACTATGTGGTAAGACCATCTCAAAGAATAAATAAATAAAACTTTAGAACTTGAAAACAATCTCATCTCTTGCATATGATTTGACAATCCAATCTTAAAATTTGAGATAAGCAAGTGAGAAAACTGTGGCCTGAAGGCCAAACCTAGCCTGTCATCCCTTTCTGTAGGCTTAAAAATTTTTTTTTCATAGTTAAAAAGTTGAATAAATAATATTTCTTACAACGTAAGAATGATATGAAATTTAATATTTAGTGTCTATAAATAGTTTTACAGCAGTTTAGCCATGCTCACTTAAATATAGCCTGTGGTGAGTTTTCTACAAAGTGGCAGGGCTAAACAGCGACTTGCATATTATACACTTAGAGACTATATTGCCTACACGCTGAAACTACATCCTGTCTGGACCCTTGCAGGCTGCTTTTCTGACTACTGCTTTAGATTCTGTAGCACTGTCAGCCCCTGCTCAAGCAGCACTAAGTCACTTGGGATCATGATAGTAATGCAGAATCTCAGTGCCTTCCTGGCACTCAGACCTGGGACTCAGCAGCTCAGTATACTAAGAGCCCTGGTGACTCGTATGCACATTGACATTTGTGAAGTGCAAACTCAGAAGGCAACTGGTGAGGACATTTCCTTCTCAGACAAGCAGTTTGTGAGTTACTGGGAAGGAATCAGAGCCTTGAAAGGTATGAATTGGAAATTCTGTTTCTTCTGCTAAATGGCTCTCAGTTTCCTCATTTGGAAAATGAGGATAAGGACACTTCTCAATGAATCTCTTCTAGAGTGGATGGTGTATTAATATTCTAGTGCTCTTATAACAAATTACTGCAAAGTTGATAGTTTAGAACAGTATAAATGGATCCTCTGACACCTCTGGAAGTTAAAGGAGTCTGACATCAAATTTTAGGGACCATCCTCTGTCTGAAGGCTCTAGGGGAGTCCTTACCCTCCTCAGGTTCTGATGATGCCAGGTGTTCTTGGCTATGCCATGTTTCTCCAGTCTCTCCTTCTACCTCCACATGTCTGGACACTGTCTGCGTGGCCTCCTAACTCTGACAATGACACCAGCTACAGAATTAAGAGATTCTTCTAAATCCAGCGACATGTGGTCTAAAATCTGTGACTAACTACACTTGCAAAGATCTAGTGTTACATAAAGCCATATTTGGAAGGCCTGGCTATGCATGAATTTTGGGGGGAAACTATTTAGCCCACAACAGATTACATCAATAATCTGGCACACTGTGGGTACTTAAACCATCATTCTTCTAGCCTCTTTTTTTTCCTTTTATCTCAAGGTCAGGGAACAGAGTGAGGAATTATGGGAATTTCAAGGGGCATCTTCCCTAGTCTGACAGAGAAGCATCTATTTCACTACCATACATGGAAGAAGATGCTTTCCTGACATTCATTGTGCTGCTAAATCAGTTCATTTTTTTCTCTACATTTTGAGCAAATGTGTCTCTCAAGCAAAAGAACAGACGCATGAAAAGAAATGAGCCATAGGCCAGAGGAGCCTTCAGTGCAGAGGTTGGATCGATGCTCCCATTCTCTCTCCTCTGCTACTACTATGCCCGCCTAAAGAGAGGACAAGTACTCTCAGCAGAATTCAGCTAGGCCAGGGCCTATCTTAAGAACAAAAGAAACAGGTACCAAATTTCAACTTTTAGAAGAGCACATCTTGGCAGGTATTAGCTTTGGAGTGATCACATTTGGGGTCGTCTATCAGAAACCATGGCTGGTAATTTTCAGATTGGTCAAATGGTGTGACACACTCATTTCCCATTGTTTTTATATCTGTAATAGTTAAATCTCCTCACTGAAGAAGCTCTGGATTACACTGTCCTCTCATCTTGTACTTCTATTACACAGATCGGGCCTATTCTGTATTAATTACCCAATTAGCCGTGAGTGGCACACACTACAATTTTGAATTTCCTGTAAACAGCCTCCCTCGTAGGAAATGTGTGGAAACAGCCTCAGTACCCAGCAACCAAGTGCTGTAATTCTCAGCACACCTGTGTTTGAGCTGAAACAAATCGATAACTAAATGTGACTGCAACTAGATTACTAACTCAATCTTCTATTCTCCTAGGGAGAAAGAGGTGTGACCTTTAATTCCGAGGAACTGCTGAGGAACAGTGGAAGCTTTGTTGTTGGTAAGAAAAACATCTACCAGGATGTGAAAATCCAGTTTTTATTTTTACATTTCATAAATTTGTTTTAAATTAGAATTGGTATTTATTTCTTGATCGTGCCCATCAAGACCATTTTTTCTGCATATAGCAGTTTAAGAAGAATACACTTTTACTTTCCTATAGAAGAATTGGAGAACCAAGATATGTTGCCCCCAAAATAAGAAATAAAGTTGCCCTTGAAGAATTATATGCTAAGCTCAGTGAATGAAAGTAAAGTCACCTGAATGTGGTGCATTGAGTCTCAATCGTGGCTGCATGTTGGAATGGCCTGCAAACTTTTAAAAATACTGTTTAATGGCTATCACACTGTTAGAGCAAGTCCATCACAAGATACAGAGTAGACAATATATAATGAATGAATAAGCAAATGAATAAGTGAATGAATGAGAAATGAGTAAGCAAGAGGAATCACAGATGCACTATTTTTAGTAAGTAATCTCTACTGCAAAAATTATGCAAAAGGTATTCAGTTGAGTCCATAAAATATTACACAGTAATCAATTGACTATATTTTGGATTCGAGCATGTGTTTGCCTTAGGAGAGAAATAATATGCTGTCTTCAAAATGATATAGGTCTCACCACAGCAGTAACTCTCCCTGTATGTTAAGAAACTGGCATTCAGATTACACTTTGAATTGACATATTAAAGCTCCAATAGGGAGAAAATGAAGTAGTTGTGCTAACACTTTGATTCTTGCCATATATTTTTTCATTGGGCATTTATAAATTAACATCTGGGTTTTATACATTACTCTGTGAGCTCGATTAATGGAAGTACACTTTGAGGCAGTGAATGAATTCATCTCCACTTCATATATGATTCAGGTTCAGAGATTTTAGTGGCAAACATCAGACCACAAAAAATTAACCAGGGTCACAAGGACAGTTCTGTGAAGTTATTTCCACTTCTACCTAAAAAAGACTCCCCAAATTATTTTAATATGAACCATATTTTAATACCAGTAAAATATTATACTGTCCTTAATTATGATTTTAAAAAGTTTCAATATCTATGTGACAGTCTCTTCTTAACTTTCTTTTCAAGCCACATAAACTGCCCTCTTATATACTCTCCTTCCCATTTTAAATGATTCTGTCTTGTCTATTTGACTGAAAAATCATTGCTCTAAAGGAGCCCTCTACCAAGACACTTGTAGGGTTGATATTTCCTCTGACCTTCACCTATAAAGTGTATTAATCATTTGTTTCTGGCTGGGATGAATTTCCAACTCTCTCACAATTTTAAAGAGGAAAAGCTTATTTTGGCTCAGGGTTTCAGTTCACAGCTGGCCGATTCCAAGCCCTGGTGGAAGGGCTCAGTGATAGTTGGGAAGCAGAGATAAGAGAGGAGCCAGAGACAAGTATATACTGCTTGGTTATACCCCTAGTGATCTGCCTCCAACTGCGCCCAAGTGCTAACAGCACCTTTAGCTACTGAACTCATCAGTAGGTGAATCTACTGCTGAGTGTAGAGCCCGCATGGTCCAATCACTTTCCAAACACATGAGACTCCTGGGGGACATTTTAGATTTACATCCTAACAGACAAGCAGGCCTTCATAGTTGACTTGCATCTGTTCCTTTCTAACTCTTCTGTAGAAGTCTCAATACCTGGACCAAGGAAGCCTGGATAAGATTGCTTTTTTCATATAGGATTATATGAAGACTTTTCTTACTGCCTCCATAGTTGGTCAATATTTTGAACCTAGAACAGAACAAAAACAATGAAAACTCAAGTAAAAGAAAGTAAACTCGCAAGGCAGGAGGCATTTCCATTACTTTATTTAATAGATCAGTTGATCTTCTTGAGGTTGGAAGAAGACAAAGGAATTTGATCCTGAAGTTGAAACCACCACCCTTCTGCCCCTATATGGGTAGACAGTTCATCAGCACAGGGAAGTCTAGATCATCATCTCTTTTTGAGGCTCAAGGCTTTCTAGGCATTCATTTTTGTATAGCTGTCCTCAAGCCAAGACATCAGCAGGAACCTTAATAATAGCTACAATAGCATCAGCAACAGTATAAAACCTAAAGGAATTTGCCAGGAGATGTTGAGGAAGGATCTGTTGTCAGCTAATGAAGTCTCCATTGTGGTTGACATTTCTGTTTTTCATTCCCCTGGTGATGACACTTTCCCTTCATTACTCAGTCATTTATTCCACATCTATTTACCCTTTTTCTCATCATGCTGATGCTGGCTTTTCTAACATGAATGCATGTAGGAATCCCTGGGGATTTTAAAATAGTTTCTAACTTAGTAGAAGCCCAATTTTTACATTTTTAACAAGTTCTTCTGTAATGACAGTACTGGACCACACTTTGAGTAGTGAAGTTTTCTTGCTATGAAATGCTTTCTTGCTGCAGTGAAAGAAATATTCTATAGGTTACATGGCCCATATGAAAGCCATTGGACACATGTGCCCATTGAACACTTGAAATGTGACTAGGCTGATTAAAGAACTCAATTGCTAATAGTAGTTGACTTTAATTAAAGTACATAGTGATGCACAATGCAGTTCTAGAGTATATATCAATCAGTAAACTTTTTATATAAAGGGCCAAATAGCATATGCATTTGGCTTTGTGAACCATATGAACTCTATTATGAGCGCTCAATTTACCACTGGAATGGGAAAACAAGAGAAAATCGTGGACAACACACAAGTGAATGGATATGGCTATCTTCTATTAAGACATTATTGAGAAAAGCAGGTCAATTGGCTTTGGGCTGTGATCTGTGTTTGTAGACCTCTCAGTTGATGAGCAATTTGGTATTATTACATTTAAAAGAACCCGAAGCATATTCCTCAGCTTAAAATAAATGCTTTTACTTAAATATAAACCTAATTTGCATAAAATATTAACTTTGCTTTTAATCCATAGAGTTCTATAAGCAAGATGTCTTTTAAAAATTGAAACCTGATGTTCTATTTATTATAAAAAATATTATTTATGAAATTTCATTACTGATAGTCTACTGGATAACTGTTCTTTTTTTTCTTTCCTTTTTCGAGACAGAGTCTTGTTTGTAGTTCAGGCTGGCCCTGAGCTCACTATGTAGCCCAGGCAAGCCTGGAACTTGCAGCAATGCTCCTGCCTCTGCCTCCTGAGTGCTGGAATTATAGCTGTGTGTCACCACGCCTGGCACTGTGGTATGTGGTACTGATTGCTGGTGGGCGTGTCTCCACGCCCAGTATTGTATGTGTACCGGGATCGAACACAGGCCTTTGCACTTGTAAGGCCGGCGCTGGAACCATTGAGCTAAATCCCCGGCCCTGGATACTTGTTCTATATTCATGCACATTTGTGTACTTTTTAAGTCTTGCAATGTCTATTGCACCACCATTCATATAATATAAGCAGGTCCTGTGTGGCACTATTCAGTAAATATTTTTGAAATACTAACTGTTCAACTCAATAGTTGAGGCAGCCGGGTTATTTGTACTGTTTTTGACTTCAGAAAAGATGTGCATAATCCATCCTTATTAATCGTATCTTTCTCTTTTTGTTGTTTTTTTTACAAAAGCTGCCTGGAGTAATTTTTTATATGTGTTTTATTAAGTGGCAACATTTTTCCAGTTATGCTATCTATCTTTGAAATGATGAATGGCATGTTAGAATATTGTTAGTTTGCATCATTAACCATTAGAAATGGTGAGGAGTTATAGAATAATCCTTCACTGCATGAAGCATGAAATGTTTTTCTCTAACGTGAACAATCTAAGGATAATCAAATTTTATAGATGCAAATGATTTCACATCATTTATGAACACAATCTATGTTCAAAAATAATTATAATGCCATTTTAATAAGCCACCACAGAGAACTGGTTATAAATATGCTTAGTAAAGATGTTAGACACTAGTGGAACACTGGTCCGAGGTGATACCTGTGACCTAGTAAGGAAGGGCTGAGAAGACTTGTATAACCAAAGAACGTGCTGAGACTTTGCCTGATGCTATCTTCCAAATTGCCAGCTGTTGATCCAAATAATTCTTTCCAAAGAAAAGGCTTATGAATCTGTGTGAGTTTACCTGGGACCACCGAGGCATACACATTTTGGTGGAGGTGGTTATGGAGATATTTGCAGTCAGGTAAGTTAAAGTGTCATGTTTACTTTGATCATGCAAGGGTAGGACATTGAGGCAAATAACCAAATCAGTGATTGCTGTATGAGGAACAAGGGAAGGAGGTCATAGCCATCTAAGAGCCTTATTTGGGATGGCCCAAAGTTATCCAGTGAAGAAGTATGTAACAGTAGTGACTAAGCATGTCATGTGGGATACGTGGTAAAGATAATATAATGGGAACTACATAGTCACTATGACTCTAGCCTAGGTATTTCAGATACTTATTTTAGGACACACAATTACTATCATCTGCAGTTCCTTGTGGGGATAAAGCCTTTGATATCTTATCAGGTTAGGGTAAGGCAATGTGGTGCAGGAATGTAAGTCAGATTTTAAAATGAGAGCAAGGACTCTTTGAAGTCCTATTATGTTGCAAGCTTTGACCTCCTTTGTTGCTCAGAATGCCTCTCTCATTGTTAGTACTCACCATTTCTCCTCCTCTTTGTCTTCTTGCCTTTGCTCTTCCATAATACTCAGTGCACACCTCATGTGCAGTCTTGCTACTAAATTTATCTATTTCTCGCCCACTTAAATTGTGAATTCCTTGAGGACAGAGTACCTTGTTCATCTCTACATCTTGAAGCTTAGCACAATGGTATATATGAGGTTCCACCAATAAAGACAGACACATATTTGAACTGAATGTTCAAAGCCAAATAAAAGCTATTTGAAAACAGTTTTGGGGCAGGGATTTAGCTTAGTGGTTCTGACATCTTCTTTCCAAATGCAAGGTCGAAAGTTTGATTCCTAGTAACCACATAACACAATGCCAGGTGTGGTGACACACCCATCAGCAATCAGTACCACATACCAAAATGCCAGGTGTGGTGGCTCACGCCTGTAATCACAGCACCAGGAGGTAGAGGCAGAAGCATTGTTGTGAGTTTTAGATGTGCCTGGTCTACGTAGTGAGCTCAGGGCCAGTCTGAACTATAAAAGCGAGACCATGTCTCAAAAAACCAAAAAAACCCACCACCAACAAAAAAAATTTTTAAAGAAGATAACAACTTAATTGAAGAATATTTTCAAACTACATTGAATAAATGTCATAGTTTTATTTTACCTAAATTGTACTCAGCATACCATTTCAGCTTGCTTTTCCACTTACTTGAATATTTTACAGTGTTATAACTGTAGCATTATAAAATGTATGACAAGGATGTTGGGCCTCATTTAATTTTAGAGATATTGGGTTCTCCAAATATTCTATTTTCCATTTAGGCAGAGCTTCATAATTAATTCTTGCCAATAGATAAAGGCATAACAGAGAAAAGCCATATACTGGCCAACGTAAGGGAGAGCTAACTGGTATCTGCACTCATTTGTTTCATTTTTTTAGTATTCTTTTTTATTTTCAAATGTCTATTAGTACATGTTTGTAGTACATAATGATTACATTCATGGGGGGTGAATTGGTAAATATTCAAAACACCTCAGAATTCTTTTATCATTCATTTTCCCTCCTTTCCTTCCTCTTGATCTTTTGGTCACCTTCTCTTTCACAAAAGGTCTATTTCCATGTTTCTTATTATCCATCTTTCATTTTGATCTCTTTATATTTTCAGTTTTTCACATAAGAGAAATTATGCAATATTTAAACACATGTGTCTGATTTATTTCAGTTAAGTTATAGTCTCAAGTTGCATACGTTTTCTCATACACGACTCAAATTTATCCTGCTTTATGTCAGAGCAGTATTCCAATGTGTATAGATACCACATCTCCTCCATCCATTCATCTCTTGAAGGACATATAGGCTACTTCCAAGACTTACCATTTTGAATTGTATTATTAAAAACGCGGGCATGCATGTATCCCTGTAATGTGATGTCTTTAACTCTTTGGGGATGATTCCTAGAACAGAAATAGCTGGGTTGAATAGAAAGTCTGTTTTTGGATTTTTGAGGAATCCCTACTGATTTGCATACTGCCTGTACTAGTTTACATCTCCAACAGTGTAGAAGAACTTCCTCTGTGGACCCATTTCACAGCCTGGCCAGCCTGGTTATTATTTAATTTCACTGTGATAGTCATTCCTTTGGGAGTAGGTTGCAATCTCAATGTTGTTTTAATTTCCATTTCTCTAATCACAGAAATGTTGAACATTGTAATGTCTTCGCTACTCATCTATACTTCATCTGGGCAGTTTATTCATTTCAGATGCCCATATTTGAATTGGATCTTTATATTTAGGGGTTTAATTTCAGTTTTTTATATATTCTAGATATGAGTCCTTTGTCTGAGGAATAGCTGTTGAAAATTGTTTTCCCATTCTGTGGGTTGTCTTTGCACTCTGTTGGTGATTTCTTCTGCTCTACAAAACCTTTTTAATTTGATATGCTCCCACCTGAAAATGACAATCGTTTTTGTACCAGGGATTAAACTCAGGACCTTGTGATTGTAAGGTAGGTGCAGGAATCAATGAGCTAAATTCTGGATGTTGTTCTTTGTGCAATTTAGGTTATTTTTTGCTTCAATATTTTGGGTTTTTTTGAGACAAGGCCTTACTTTTGTAGTTCAGGCTGGCCCTGAGCTCAGCCTTGAACTCACAGAAATCTTCCTGCTTCTGCCTCCCAAGTTCTGGGATTACAGGAGTGAGCCACCATGCCCAGCACTCTGGTATGTTACTGATTGCTGGTGGGCATGAGTCTCCAGGCCTGGTTTTGTTGTATGTGGATAGTGGGGATCAAATCTAGGCCCTTGCCAAAACCACTGACATAAATCCCCAGCCCATTATTTAGATCTTTTATCCAAGTGTAGTGGTTTATTCCTTCAACCCTAGCATTCAGGAAACTGAGGCAAGAAGATCACTGTGAGTTCTAGGCCAACCCGGGATATGTAGTGAGTCCAAGGATAGCCAAAACTGCCCAAAGATATCTTGTCTCAAAAGACAAGAAGAACAAAATGAAAACAAAAACAAATTAGGTCTCTGACCCATTTTGCTTCCGGTTTAGTACACACTGCAAGATAGGAGTCTAGATTCAATCTTCTGCATGTGCTTAGTCAGTTATCTCGGTAACATTTGTTAAAGAGACTATCTGTTCTCCAGTGTATATTTTTGTCAAAGATCATATGGCCAAAATCCCCTTCTGTTCCACTGATTTGCATATCTGTTTTTGTGGCATCATCATGTTATTTTTTATTTTTTATCACAGTAGTTTTGTAGTATAACTTGAAGTCCAGGTTTGTGATGTCTGTTGTTTTATTTTTGTTTCTCCAGATTGTTTTTATCGTTCTGTGACTAATTTGGTTCCCTATGAATTTTAGGATTGTTTTCTCTAGTTCTGTGAGGAATGCTGCTGAGAAGTGGAGTGATATTGCATTAAATTTGTATATCAGCTTGGAAATATGTCCATTTTGATAATATTGATTCTGCCTACCCAGGAATGGAATATCTTTCCATTTTCTGATGTCTTCTTTGATTTTCATTTTCAAAGTACTAGTTTTCATTATAGGGATATTTTACTTCCTTCGTAGGTTAATTCCTAAATATTTCATTTTTATGCTATTGTGCTAATTTCTCTCTGTGATTTTACTATTGATGAATAGGAACACTAATGAATTTTGAGTGTTGAGGTTTTTTTTTTTTTTTTTTTTTTTTTTTTTTTTTTTTTTTTTTTTTTTTTTTTTTTTTTTTTTTTTTTTTTTTTTTTTTTTTTTTTTTAGGCAGAGTCTCGCTTTGTAGTTCAGCCTGGCCCTGAACTCACTATGTAGCCCAGGCCAGCTTCAAACTCACAGTAATCCTGCCTCTGCCTCCCGAGGGCTGAAATTACAGATGTGAGTCACCACATCCTGTATTGTGGTATGTAGTTACTGAGGATCGAACTCGGACCTTGCTCTTGTGAGGCAGATGCTGGAAACACTGAGTTAAATCCCCAGCCCATAAAGGGTCTTTTCAAGATTTTGCTGTTATGAATTCTGCTCCTATAAACATGAATATGTCATCTTTAATTCTTCTGGGAAGATACCTAAAAAGGGAACAGCTGGGTTAAATAGAATTTCTATCTTTAGTTTTTTGTGGAATCTACACACTGATTTCCATAATGGCTGTACAATTATATTTACAGTCCTATAAACAATGCAGAATGGTTCCCCCACACACACTCACAGCCTTGCCAGAATTTGATATTGGTTGATTTCTTGATGACAGCTATTCTTTTTGGAGTGATACAAAACTCTCAGTACTGCTTTAATTTGCATTTACTTAGCTGGTGATATTCAACTTTTTTATGTTTTTTTTTTAATCTTTATTGGTACATTAAATATACACATCATGATTACACTCCATAATGGGGATTTGTACCAGTATAAGACATATCTTAATTCTCATTTTTCCCCCAGCCCTACCCACCCTACCACCCTCCCATATACAGTATAACTTTTTTATGTTTTATTAGATATTTGTACTTCTCCATTTGAGAAGTGTCCATTCATTTCAAATGCCATTTTTTTTTAAATTTGACCTTTAAATTTGTGGGTTTAATTGTTTTGAGTTTTATATATTCTAGATATATGAAGGATATGTAAAGGATATGTCTAAGCAATAGCTAGAAAATCCTTTTTTTTTTTTCCATTCTGTGGGTCATCTATTCCCTCTCTTAATTGTTTCCTTTGCTGTAATTAAGACTTTTTATTTGATATGATCCCATCTGTTTATTTTTGGTATTATTTCTTGTACAACCCGATATTTGTTCATAAGTCTTTCCCTACTCCTATGTCTTCAAGTATTTTCTCTATTTTGTCTTCTAATGGATTGTTTTGTTCTAATGTTTAAATCTTTGATATATTTTGATTTTTACCCCATAGTGAGAGACATTGGTCTAGATTCAAACTTCAGCATGTCAAGAGCCAGAAAAAGAGTTCAAGACTAATAAGACCGTAGAGTTAATAAATGCTTACTAATTAAACTAGGAAAGGTAGAAGAGGTGGTCATGGGAGACTGAAAGAAGGAAAACTTGAAAAATGAAGACAAAGAAGGTGAAAAGAAGGAGAGGAGGAGAGAAAATTGAGATAAAGGATCCTATGGAGTAAAATATAATTAATATAATTAGATAAACATAAGAATATCACAAGCAAGATAAAGAAGAAAAATGAAAAAATAAAGAAAAAAAGAAACAGCCCTAAGTCTTCCAATACCCAATAAAGACAGAAAAAAATGAATTAAAAGTTCTCTTTTCTTTGACGGAGCATTTTCTTTGGGGTCTGCAGTGTGGAATCTCCCTGCTACGGGGGAGGGGCAGGGAGTCAGCACCCGGATCTGTTTTCTTTCCTCAGATTTTACGTCTGGATGCTGGATCTAGTCCCACCATTCCTTCTGGGTGGCTTCCAGTGGTGTTCGCCTTCAGGTTTCAGTGTCCCTCCGTAACCCTCGAGTCGTGCTCTTCTACGCCTAGCCTGCTGACATCTGAGGTGACCCCCCTTCTGGAAGCCGTTGGTCTGTGCACTCCAGGCTATGGCAACTGTCCAAGCTGAGGTGAGTCCCTTATCACACTGGCGAAGGGGAAAATAAGCAGAGCATAGAATGCTGTACTGGACGGAGGCAGTGAGGCGAGGGCTCTAGCAGACTGCTGGACATGATGCCAAACTTCTTGGACTGAGCCCCCCGAGAGCCACGCACAATCACCGTGTCTTCTCCTGATCCCTCTTGGCTCAAGTTTAAACTTCTCAGGGTGGTTTACGTCGAGGCTCCATCCTCTCCACAGCTGTCACCTGTGGCTGTTTCCCACCTACTCCAATGGAAAGGTGGCACTCAAAGTCCGGAAGTACAATTTTTCTATAATCAGTGTTAAACATTTAACCCCTTTCCCAAATGTCTCCTGATTAATCCTTCTCAAATATAACGACAGGTGCAGCAGATTTCTTCTCCACATGGAGCTGCTAGGTGGAAGGAGTATTTTTCAGAGTAAAACTCCATGCTGTTTTTGCAGTTTGCAATAACTGTAGGCTTTTCCTGGCCTTAATGCTGCCAATCTGTTGTTTCACCCCAGAATTGTGGGCCCTTCCCCGAGTTCATCTTGTGTCCGCAAAGGCTGGTCTTCCTCCCCGGGAGCTGGGGTCAGCTCTCCAGTCTGCTTTGCTTCGTTTCTCTGCTCTGGGTTTTAATTCTCCAACTTCTCTGAAGATGCTAGTATCCCTGTCAGCTCCTCCCAATCCTCCCAGTCCACGGAGATCTACTTTATTTTTTCCTTCTTCAACAATTTGTTGTTTTCAGTTGTCTTAATTTCAGGTCCAAGAGAGGCTGTGTTTCGCTGCAGGCCTCTGCCCTGTTATTTCCTGTCTTTTAGTTTCTTTCTTACTGAGCGGTTGTGCACATCCTACTCTGGATTTTCCATCAGCCTTAATGTCCGAATAGTTATATGGAGCTGAGACTCCCACCATCCTCTGTTAGTCTGAAAGCCCCTGTGAGAAGGGTAGTGTTGTTTGGTAAGGAATTGGGATTTCAGGTTAATTTGTTATGGGCACACACTTTGTCCTATGTTCAGTAATACAAGTAGGTAAAACACTGTAGAGTGTATATACTACATGTTAACACTTTATTATTGTAGGATATTTCACTTGCTCTTCTTGTTTTGCTAATATAAACAATGTCATGATGACTATCATTACATATAAGTCTTTGTGGAAATTCATGATTTTTTAAAAGATATATATCTAGAAATGAAATTAATAGGTAAAATAATTTAGAACTTTTTAAACTTTAATGTATCTTGTAAAACTTCTCCCAAGAAAGACAGTGCCACTTTGTAGTTTTATTAGTAGAATCTGTTAGTGCTGATTTTATTGTGCTTCATAAAATTGGGCCATTATTGTTCTTTAGATACTTACAGATGTAATAGGTAAAACTTGTACTGGATAAAATGTGACTCATTTTCATAACATGGCAATTTTAATATTAACTGACTATCAATAGCATTGAAACTGTTTCTTTTCTTTTTTGTTGTTTTTCTTTTTTGAGACAGGGTCTCGTTTTGTAGTTCAGGCTGGCTCTGAGCTCACCATATAGCCCAGGCAAGCCTTGATCTCATAGCAATCCTCCTGCCTCTGCCTCCTAAGTACTGGGATTACAGGCGTGAGTCACCACTCCTGGCTTGAAACTGTTTCTTAATGGTGATTGGTTTCATGATTCTAACTTGACGATGCAGATAGAAGCCAGTTAGGACAATAAATTTTTAAAATATAATGGAGATGAATCTGTTAATATACATGGCATCTTAAGTATTTGTCAGGACAACCAGAAGATAATTGAATTATTATGTATTTTTATGGAATATTTTTCAGTTTGATGTATTCATATATTTCTCCCTGAGGTTGAAAAAAATGACATGGGCTGAATGATTTCCTGAAATACTTTACAGTTTTGAAAGGAGTTCATTGTTGTGTCTTCTGCTCATAAAACTAAAAATATTACTGAATCTCTAGCACAACCCTCCCCATCGTTCAAAGAACAATATACCCTGGAATCATAAATGAATATATTTCATTAAAACTGATGTTTCAATAGAATCACATTCTGAGAACCTCACTCAAAATAAGTATTCAGTAAAAGGCTGAAAAAGAAAGAAAAGGGTACAAGAAAGAACAAAGAAAAGAGCAACAGCAGATACTTAGAACAAGAAGCAAACAGTGACATCATCCTACATAATTTGTGTACTTCAAAGTGAGCTCAAAGCAATGAAAATGGATTCTGTGAGATCCCAAGCTCATATCCAGGAAGCAGTAGGAGAGGGACATAGGCAAAATCCTTTAGTTCCCACTCGGTACCATAGCATTAAATTGCTATTTGTTATTTTTCTGTCACATAAATGACTTTGAATGAGAAACAGTCACTCAATAGTTCTTTTTCTTAAAAAAACCTGATTTTATTGGTACATTTTATACATACATTATGATCACACTTAACATTGAGACACTCAATAGTCCTTAAGCACCTACATAGAAGACACTATGGCAGATGTTGTGAAGTCATAAGGGAGACTGACACGAAGTGAAATGAGAGCTTAGATGGAGGCCCATGAAATGATGTCAGCAAAATAAAAAAGGATGTAGAGCAGCAGCCCCAGTGAGACTATTGGGCAGTTTTCTTTGAGGAGCTACTTTTTGTGTTGCATTCTGAAAGATGAACAAGACTTCAAGTGGAGGAGAGAAGAGATCTTTGTAAACTAAGAAAATGCTAATCATAAAGATTTGAGAGTAATGAACATGAAGGACCCAAGATTCTGTCCGGGAGGGAGAAGTCCAGTGGCTAAGAGCTGAATCTGAGTGCTCACAGTGTTACTGACTACTTTTGTGACCTTGTAATGTGATTGGATGAATCGTCCATCCACAGGAGTAATCTGGCTGCTCTCAAATTAATCTAATTGTGATTTCCCATTGTAGAAATGCAGCCCTGTTTCTTTAAATTGATCTAAATATTTTTAAAAATTTTCCCCAAATATAGCACCAGGAATTTAGCTCAGTGGCCCTGGTTTAATCCTCCGGTGACCACATACAATACTGGGCATGGAGACTCATGCCCAGCAGCAATTAGTACCACATACCACAGTACCTGGCGTGGTGGCTCACGCCTGTAATCCCAGCACTAGGGAGGCAGAGGCAGGAGGATTGCTGTGATGTGAGTTTGAGGCTGAGCTCAGGGCCAGCCTGAACTACAAAGCAAGACCCTGTCTCAAAAAAAATTTTTCCCCAAATATGATTATATTTAAATAACAATAACCAATATTTGTAGACAAAATTTATTTTTGCTTCCCCTTGGGAATAAATTGATAGCATCAAACTCTATTATATTTGTTTCTAAGATTTGTGGAGCAGCTATACTTCAGCTCAGAAAAAGAAAAAAATCTTTATAGAATAGATTTGGAGAAGGCATATGTCACTTTTATTAAGAAATGTAGGGCTGGGGATATAGCTCAGTGGTTCCAGCGCCTGTCTTGCAAGCGCAAGGACCCGGGTTTGATCCCCGGTAACCACATAACAATACTGGGCGTGGAGACTCACCCCAGCAGCAACCAGTACCACATACCAGTGCCTGGCGTGGTGGCTCATGCCTGTAATCCCAGCACTCAGGAGGCAGAGACAGGAGGATTTCTGTGATGTGAGTTGGAGGCTGAGCTCAGGGCCAGCCTGAATCACAAAGCGAGACCCTGTCTCAA